>JAVQJS010142783.1:0-13705 GCA_036024795.1 Galaxias rostratus | reverse complement strand
CCGCCCCGCCCCCCCCCCCCCCCCCCCGCCCCCCCCCCCCCCCCCCCCCCCCCCCCCCCCCCCCCCCCCCCCCTAAAAGGGGACAACATAGACCTGGCAGGAGGTATGTGGGTGCTGGGCAACTGCAGTAGGAGGAAGAGGAGGAGGAGGAAAAGGAGGAGGAGGAGACAGGATCCAAACCACAGTGTCTGTGGTCTATGTGGAGAGGCTGCTTTGCTATTCCTAGCCCACCCCGCAGATGAGCAATCCCTCCTCTAAAAAACCCCCGCCAGCCATGACTCACGCTCCTCCTAAGTACAGCGCTAGCTGACCGACAGACCCAGTCACCGGCGGTGGCGTCATCCTCCTCCAGCCCTGCGCGCAGCACCTGATGCAGCGACAGGGTAAACAACACCAAAACAAGTCGTCCACGTACTTGCTGCGGGACGTCAACGACGAGGTGTTTCAGATTGACGTGTAACGCCGTCATGGGATTGATGTGAGCTTGACGGGTGACGTTCTGTGACCGACGGTGACCATCTGAAGTGTCTGCTTAAAGGGTTGATGTGCCCAGAGCTGGATAACTGGCTTAGCACGGAAAAAAATGTTTTGCTTTAATTTCATCTAATGATTTCTCCTCAGCTCCACTGGTGGTTCCTGAACACCGGGCTACCGCAACCTACTGGCCAAGGAGGGGGGCGGGGGTGGGACATGGAAAGTGGAGGGGGAATGTTCGGAGCCTGAAGAGTTCTTCCAAAGGGAAAGCCTGACACTGCTCAACACACACGCCCACACGCACGCACATGCACGCACACACGCACACCCTAAATAAAACTTATTTGGTCTCATGACAACTTGAATTACAACCTGACTTTCCTAATCTAGTGTGCTGAGCCACAGGCGCACAGTCACACACACCTCCATAATCACTCCAAAGAAAGAACACTTTTCCATTTCACTAGTCGGAAAGAGAAACCGGCCTGAAGATTTCGACCTGAAACTACCTTTAATTGAATTGTTTTTTATTGACTAGGCCATGGAGAGGGTAATGGATTGTAAGGCTACTACAGAGCAGCCTTTGTACTTTGAAGAACCAAGGAGTTGCCTCTTCTCTTTCAGCTGATTATGTTATCGGAGGAAGCAGCCTGCCAGGGGTCATCCATACATTCTTTTATTACCAAAGGGGGCTCCAGACGTCAGAGAGCCAGGCACGTCCGCCATAGACACGTCACAAGCTCCGCGTCTCCACCCCGACGGCAAACTCCAGGCGTCCCCAGCCGTCCTCCACAGCTTCGGTGCCTCACGGCGAATTGCGACCGTCCTTTCACAGGAGGGAACGAGTCACAGCCAATTAGCATGCGGCACGCGAGGTCGTCGGGTAAGCCAGTCAGTCAATCGGTCAGTCGGTCGATGTTGGCGTTCAACACGCTCTGGCCCACAGAGAACGATAGTGGGGAGGGGGGCTTTTCTCAGAGCCCTGTGTCCGAGGCGGCGATGGGTCCCGATGTTCTCCCTGCTCAGCCAGTCTGACATAAGCCCTGTCCTCCATGACCATGTACCCACACACTCCAGCTTGCTTTTATGGCTGGGCTCGAGACAAAGGCAGGCTCAGAGGGTGGGGGAAGGCGCGAGGGAGGGGGAAGGAAAGAGGAAGGGAGGGAGCAGGAAGGGTTGAGCGGGGTTTCCCCTAGCGACCCTGTGCCAAGGATTCCCTCGCAGTCATCCGGGCCCGTCTCAGCCCAGGCTTGCCCAGACGCATTCCCGACGCCTGACTTCACCCACTCGCTTATCCCCTCGCTCTCGCTCTCCCTTTCTCTACCGCTCTCTCTCTATCTATCTCTGCCTCTCTCACTGTGTTTCCAGAGCGGGCTTTGAGGCAAGCCAACACAAGAATCAGCCTGTTGACATACAGCGGCAGTGCAAGCGGAGCAGAGGGGAGACACTTCCTGGAAACGGTTGCCAACAACAGTATGGGTGTGTGTGTGTGTGTGTGTGTGTGTGTGTGTGTGTGTGTGAGTGAGTGCATACGTGTGTGTCTACGTGTTGTTAATACGGGAAAAGGGGGTTGGCTGGGTCAGCCTCTGCTCAAACTGAAAGCGCAACAGGAAACGCTGCCTCCATCATGGCTGAGGAGACGACGTGTTGATCCAGTGGCCGGGCTGCCCAGAGCCACCATCAAGCCGAGCCGTGACGTCGACCCGTAAACGCACACTACAGGCATGGCATCGGCCGTCCCAGCCCCACTCCCTCCCGTCTGAGGTGTGAACACGAGAAACGTTTGTCAAAAACCGAGTTGCCATGGCTACTTGGCTGGTGGACGGCGAAGAGGAGAGAAAACTGTTTCACAGGCTGGTGCCGCCAACGCTGCTGTCAACCTTCCACTGAAATAGCCGGTTATGTAATGTGGCCGCCACGCCGCACGGCTTTAAAGCACAGTGACCTATGACCTCTCCCCTCTGACCTCATATGACCTCCCCGCTGTTCATGGCTCCAAAGCACAGTAACTTCTTCCCTGTGACCTCTTCACAGTGACCCCTCCCCCGTCTACTGCTCAACGCACGGCCGGCACTCAAACAGCTGCCGTCGACAGGCCTTCTCTAACCGTGGGTAAACCCACGCAGACCTTCCAAAAGGTCCCCTCGTTTAGCTGCTAGAGAAAGGCTGCAAACAGGATGACGCGCCAGAGACCCCATCCACCAGACCCACAACGAGGCCCAACGGCAATCCAGACGCTCCATTGGCAGTTGTGGTGCCGCGACGTTGGTCTTTTCACGGGCGTCTCACATTCGACTTCATCAGCGTGTTGCCTGCCAGATTACGGTGTGTGTGTGTGTGTGTGTGTGTGTGTGTGTGTGTGTGTGTGTGTTGCGATGCCTTGAGCCCTGTCCTTGGATAATGACTCCCTCTTCCCCTTCCTGATGTTCGGGAACACACAGAGAGGACCGGCTGTATGGCTTGCGGGCCTGCGGCACCAGAAGATTGAACAGAGGCACTGGAGTGAGTCAGGGCTACAGGGAGATGGTGGGGACGTAACACAGGGCTGTGAATGCCGACGAGGGTTAAGCTCTGACGACCCGCTCCACCTCCCCGGCCCACTCTCTGCTCGTACTGTATGTTCCTGGTGGAGAGGGAGACGTCTGAACACATTCAAACCGTATTAAACGAGAGGGATCAGGTCCCCTTTGACATGCAGTCCGCGGCCAAGGACCATTCGGATGAGTTAGTGGCTCTGGGAGGGGGATGTCGATTTGCCATGGCCTTCCCTCCCTCCCTGCAACCACCCAGTGCCTGCGAGGAGGTTTCTGAAACATGAGTCATCCCTGGGTAGCCTCAGGTGCCTCGCTGCCTCGCTGACGTCTGCCCCTTTCTCGTCAGGTCTTGAACTTCCCAAACTTCCGTTCTCTCTCTCTCCGACCAGCGCAGCAACATGTGGAGGGCCTCCACTCACACACACACACACACACACACACACACACACACACACACACACACAGCAAACCTATACAGTCAGGCACGCAGCTAGTATCTCCACTACTTCCCCTCCGTCAACGGAGCAACGTCGTCTTATCAGAGGAAGAGGAAGTGGCAGGTTGAGTGTGGACATGCGGGGGGAGAGAGTTGCAGCGCAGAACGACGGGCGCCTCACAGTTTCGAGCGCCACATATCACTATGATAAAAGGTCTTCTGGAAGAAAAGCCTCTGGGGGGGGGGGGGTGAGTCCCAGTGCTACACGGGCAGCCTACCATCACATGTACACTTTATTTCCGTCCACATCATTCACAAACTGCCTAATAGCTAATCCCAACGACACTCCGGAGACTTGCCGCCGTTAGGTGGCCCCATTATGGGTGTTAATTCGGTGACAGGGGAGGGCAGCGCGCCGGCAGCCAGTGACTGATGAGTCAACATCTCTCCAGAAGGCTGTGAGGACCACAGAGAGGTGGGGGGGAGCAAGCAAAGGCCGGCGGCGGCGCGTTGGCATGGTGCGACGGCCTCTTTGAAGACCGGCCAGCTCGGAGCTACGGGCAGAGAAAGCAACCGGCAACTCAGAGCCTCAAGGACTATTGTCTTGGCTCGCCTCTCTGTTTGACCTCATGAAAACAGTAGGGGTTTGCTGAAGCTTTGATCTAACGGGCCACTTCCAGGTCTGTCATGTGGGGATTTACATGTGCAGAATGGGGCTAGGGAGAGAGAGAGAGAGAGAGAGAGAGAGAGAGAGAGAGAGAGAGAAATGATTTGTCACAAAGGAACTAGTCGACTATCGCTATCTCCCATCTCTGAAGCGGTGCGGTCTTTTGAAATGTACCCTGACTGCAGCGACTCCATTAGAATGCTGCAACGATAAATGGAAGCGTTCCCCCACTACGGCGCACTGTCATACACATGGGGTCGGCAGCCATGACTAGCTGCAGTCATCGTCGCAGCCACCTCCACCTCAGCAGCCGGCCCAGCGGCCAAAGCCAAACACTGGGATACAAAAGAGCCTTGTGAGCGCCTCTCAATGGCAATGGGGGTTGGTTGGTAGAGGGGTTAGGGACACACTGCCCGTTTGGAAAAGCACAAACATCCAGCTCTGCCGTCTGAAACACGGAAGGCCGCGTGCATGGCGGGACCGCCGCTTGGTCTCAGAGGGAAGCACCAGCACCCTGAAAAGTGACACGGTTCCGTTTAGGAAAACCGTCTGAGCTCCTGAAGAATGGGCAAACACGCAGGGAGTGAGGGTGTGTGTGAGTTGTCACAGATGTGTGTAAAGACTCCAGCAACTGGGAAAGGGACCAAAACATTCCCATTGCCCTACACTGAGTGCTTGAGCTGTTCTAACGGAGGCGGCAGATCATAGCACGGTTCAAACAAAATTACAAAGTACTGCGTTTTGCTTATCCACCCAGCTTACTGGTCATGTGTGTGTGTGGTAAAAAACTGTTGGAGTGCTGTGATGAATGCACAACCGTCAAGTCTCGCCACATTAGAAAAAGTACCTTCCCTTTTTAAAAGGACAGTCGTGACATTTCACCATTACACCAAAAAAGCTAGAAGTGAAGCCAAAAATGTCTGACTAATAGTACTATTAGTTTAAAAACCCACTCTCTGTGGATCATCTGACGCCAAAACAATGCTACTTGGTCTCTAGAGCGAGGTGTACAAAGTGACATAAAAGCTAAACCCACATTGGTGTCACCTGGCCACCAACGTCCCAATTAAGACTAAGGGACATCCCAACCACCAATGACTAAGGGATGTCACATAACCATTTTACTTTCAAATAACCTCTTACAACCCCTTAGAGTTGCCCAATGTACCAATGCATCCACCACTGAACCCTAATGGAAAGCAGCACCAGAGCCGTCGACGTCCCACCTCCAGCCCCACGTTCCAGGGCAGACAGAGCGTGAAACAGGCCCCATGGTCCCACACTGGAATGTTATGTCTGTGTGTAAGACGCTGCCCTCCCTCCCTGTCATATATCTTTCCCTGGAATGTCTGTCCCTCCTCCGGGCCACTGCGGGAGATTGCTGGTGCAGCGTCTGGAAGTCTCTTCCTGCTCCAGGGGATTCCCTTATCACGTAGGCCCCTTGGGAGGGAGCACCCACAACCTCGGCTTTGCCCCCCGGAGACAGCCAGACACACAGCAGAGAGGCGGCTGGAGGCCGTGGTTTGATGCAATGATGTAGCTAATTATAATGTAAAGTCACCAGCCCAGCCTGCTAGCTTGCCTTCCTAACGGTGTAAACAAACAGCGCCATGTCAGAGGAAGAAGAGTAATCAGCGAAGGCTTGTAGCGCTAATGCATTCCACCCACCAAGATACATACACATATACATACACTCATAGAGACACACACAGTCAGATATGTGCGTGCGCGCACACGCACAGGCACGCACACACACACACACACACACAGCAAGATACGCACACATGCAGTCATTAACAGGGACAGTCAGATATGCACGCACGCATAGACACACACACGCATAGAGACACACACACACACACACACACACACACACACACACGCACACACACACAAAAACACACACAGAGCCTTTAAACAGGAGCTCACTGCAACAAACAGAGCACATGTTAAGTCCTTGGAGTTGACTACAAAAGCCTGTGCTTTATCAGAAGAGGCAATGAGCTGTTGAAACAACACATACACACACATGCGCACACACACACATTGCTGCAATGACATGTTCTCAACTGCAAACATAAACAGTCATTTCGAATGCATTGGTCTGGGTCGGGGGGACAGGGAGGGGGGATTCGGGCAGCCCAGTTTACGCTATCAGCCGAAGAGGAAAAAGTATTCCTCCCGGCATTTATCTGTGAACTCGCACAAGGCAGGAAGTTCATGGTTAAAGTGAGAGAGACGCTATCTGCAGCAATACGCTGCATTTTCCATGAAGTCATCACAGGCCCCTGAGTTGATTTGCTGGGTGCAGAGAAGGGTTGCTGTTCAACTCAGACAATGTCCTGCGCCAGTCCACAGTTCAGCCAAACTGTATGCAAATGACCACACTCCAAATAGGGTGCAAATGGACGTGACTAGGCTGACACTGAAAACTCTTGTGTAGTCATTTTTGATTAAGGGTGTCAGGGGGAAAAGTACATCTCCTACGGTCGTCAACATTGTGTCAACTGCCAGAGAAATAGAACAATGTAATGGGTGTACTGTGCGACTTCAACTTGCACTGTAGCAGTCTCTTCCATTTCACACTTAAAATGGTGGAATGTGGGGTTGCATCCTTGTACTCTGGCACAAGCGCTGATTCTACTTAGACCTATGCAAACTTTAAATACAATATATTTCAATGCCACCTTTGGCTCACTTCTTTAAATTCATCTCTGTCCCCACGAAGTGGAAACAGGTCGTTCAAGTTCTCAGTGTGCAACATGCACTATCCTGTGAAACACTTCCTCCTTTTACCCGTAAGTGTGGGGGCTGTAGACATGCCTAGTTTTTTTTCTCAACGTACAAGTAAAGGGTTATGGGCACGAACACCTGGCTTTAGTAGGCTAGTCTGCTCTCGACTTATAGAGGAGCGACAAACACGACATATAGAGGAGCGATCAAATTACTTTTAATGGCAACATATAGGACTTCCTCAACATGCAATGAGAAATTAGTGTCGAGAACAAGACAGACCATCGTGCGTCAACTGTGCTTACTGGAACAAAATGATTGATTAGGAACTATAGAATGCAATCCCTTTAAGCAAAACCAACGTGATCAGGCCCAAATAAAGCATGTTATTAATAGCATATCCAGTTAAACATATTTTATCAAAATGAAAGAAGATAGAAAGAATATCGATTTGATGCGCCATCAGATTTTGCGTGCGCATCCGTTGGACAAGTTTGTGCAATACAACAGAATACTATTTACCGCGTGCGTAAAGATTTAAAAAATGATCGATGGAGTCTATAATCTAATACTGTTGTGGACAACGGTTTCGATGGATATTTGGAAATTATTGAGGTTACTTTTTAATAATTTATTGAGGTATACTACAATTTTACATTTTTTTTTGTTATAGCAAGCAACTACTCACCATTTGGTCCATATTTTTCTAAATTGGTTTTCACTTGTTCAAGTGTCAATCCAGTGTTTTCGTTAACACCGAAGTTCTCCAAAACTTCAGATGCCGATTTAGTGTGAGCGTTTTCCATCGTCCCGGACTGATTAAGCAATTAAATCAAATGGCATGTAGTTCTAAGAAACATTTATGAAGATAGTGGAGAATTTAACCGCAGTAATCGACTGACGAAGGACGTTTAGACCAACGCAGGGCAGGAGTACCGTTTGCGCTGTCACCTGCTTGCACGGACAACCGACAAATTTAGCGATAACTCTGGATTCCGAATAACGACGTTGTTATTGCCCAATAGATTAGATCGCTGTTCCTACTTCATCACCATGAGAAGGTGTGCAGAGTCCTCACTGGGGAGGACCGCCTCTTTGGTGAAGCAGCGTCTTTGCGCACTCCCTCCTGCTTTGCTATTGGCTGTCAGTACCCTACCTGAGAGATGTGTTTTGCTCCCTCATCCTTATGAGGGTGATAGATTTTTGGGAATTTCCTTGGTTACAGGTAAAAACAAAAAAAGTGTTTTCTTTTAAAAACAGAATATGAAATCCTTGATTAAATGAATTTCGGGAGATATGGATTTTTTAAAATTCTGTTGCTGAAAGCCTGTACACAAATTCCTATATGGACACAAACAAAATCCTGGTGCAGTGAGCCTAAATTACAACCCCTCAGTGCTTCATTGTTGGGGTGAGGCATGGATCACAAGGCGAGTAACCCCACATTGGGTTGAGTACTGAGGACAAGAGAAGGAGATGGGTTAGCCTAGCGGTTGTCTCTCAGTGAAGAGCTTTTGCACTTATAGCCGCGTGCAGTAGAAATAACAGGCCGCGGTAAAGTAGCAGAGTTTCTTCTGGGAGCTCGATAGAATATAAAAGGTACAAGGTGCTCCAGTTCTGTCTGTACTCACAGCTGGTGTCCACTTTCACAGAGGTAACTTTATTTATGTCCTATCAGAGCATTATGTAACTTTTCCCAGCCGCTCTGATTATCGGCAACAGGCCGGCCTCAATATCTCCTGGGATGCAAACATCCCACTGTAAACCCACACCCTTCCCACATGATGCTCAAAGAGAAGGCTGAGATGTGACTCCTCTCTGCTTCTGTACCTAGGGGCTTGAGCGGGTCTCCGACTCGGAGATAACCTAGCGCCCCCCAACCTGAGCATGACCGAGCCAGCAAACCACGGCCACGGGCTTAGTGCTCGCTCCCTCCCACTCACAAACATACAGACACAACATTTACTGGTCTAAGTGTGGTTTCACCTCAACATCTAGTCAGTGGTTGTTGGGTAAAGTGGAAGAACAGGACTGTGAGTGGCTGTGTTGAGTTGTGGGATTGGGAATTTCAAGGGTCTGTCTGGGCAGGAGAGCTGAAGCCTTTGTAATGCTAAAAGCGTTGTCTAAAAATACACAAAGCAACAGCATTTCTGCCGGTTGTGAGGGAGCCCCCTTGGATGCCAATGCTGTTACGAAAGGGAAATCCTCCCTCTCCTTCTCCTTGCTGGTTAACTCTCTGTGTTTGTCCCCCCTCCTCTCCCCCACTCTCTTTCCCTCCCCAGCCACCGTCACAATGGCCATCTGTGTTAGCCTCAGCCCCCGTCACACTGCATTTTCCACAGCGCGCTGTCAGCCGTTCGCCTGCATTTGCCTTCACTTTTGGTTATGGCCCTCATTTGCGTTATGGAAATGAGCCCAGGCCTACAATGCTTGAATATGCACCCACCCCCCCATCCCCGGTTCTCTCCTGTGCTGTCATGCTACGGGGTTTACCTCTACATCTCCCTGTATGATGCCACATTAAATTTCTGGGTATCTTGGCGTAAGTAGTGTTAATAGGTATTTTTGTTGTTATAGGATTACTGGCTGCAGATGCTTTTGTCATGGAGGGATGGTGAAGGATGTTGAAAGAGTGAGGCGCGGCATCGCCGTGTTCGCACGCCTTGGCACTGACGGTGAGTGAGCGCAGCACTAAGGACCGACGCCTGCTGCCTGCCGGCTGCCTGTGTCATTGAGTCAAGGAGACTCCAAAGAGAGAGAGAGAGAGAGAGAGTTAGAGAGACAAAGAGAGAGAGAGATATACTCACAGAGAGAGAGAGAGAGAGAGAGAGAGAGAGAGAGAGAGAGAGAGAGAGAGAGAGAGCACGCTTCAATATGCCACAGCTGCACCTGACAGGCAGGCAAAACAACCAGTCAAGTTTACCCCACCCTCCTCCATAATAATAAACCCCCCTGCCCCCCATATTTCTCCCTCCCCCCTGTTCTTCTCTTTCCCTCCCTCCCTCCCTCCAAATGGGACTCCGCAGATCTGTGATGTTGCAGTCGTTTTCACAGGCTGGCACCAAAGGACAGCCACACAGCCTGCCACTTCCCTCGGAGTGTAAGAGGAGAGTGTGCATGTACAGTGCGCTGGGGAATTGCTCTTAGTAATTTTTTATATCAGTCACCATCCACTAGTTTGTGTAGATTACCTCTGACGCTGTGTTCTGTCACATTGCTGGTCTCTCTTCTCTACGAGAGTAAACATTGCAACTCTGAACTGCTTGCATTGCCTTCTCAAATGGACTACTGCCCAACCAAATACACACACACACAGACACACACACACACATGCACGTATGTACGCACACAAACACACACACACTCACACACACACTCACAAAACGCCCCCCACCGAGTCCAAGCCCATCTCCTATTTGTAACTTCATCATTTTGTCTGAGGATGAGTCATCGTGAGCCGAGGCTGCCTCATCACGGCCTGTCAGTCAATCATTAACGAGACCCAGCACCGCATCAGAAGGCAATTACCCCGCAGAGCAGCGTCGTCTACTCAGAGGCTGCATGAGGGAGGCTGAGCCCTGCCCACGACTACTCTGACAGCGCGACAGAAGACAGGGGATCCTGGAGAAACGTCACTGTCTCTTTGTCTGTCTAAGCCTGTCACGGCTAATGTAAATGAAAACAAAACAAAAAAGTCCTGCTCTCTTCTGAATCCTTTTTCTTTTCACACCATGATGGTATGCAAAAACAAAGTTGGACATTTCCTTTGAAGTATTTGGTTGCTGAGATTCTTTTGTGCATTTTACAAATCGGCTGGAGACAGGAGAGCTATTACGCTGCAGCAGACTTTGCCTCGGCGTCTATGGGCAGTGTGAATGTCGAGCTGGATCTTCCAGTGCTTGAAATCCCCCTGACGACTGCACCACACATCATCACTCTCCCACCATCTCCCTCTGTTGAACCCACTGATAAACAAAAACCAAATTGAGAAAACAGTAACGTATAACATGATGTGTGCATGCTTTCAAATGTCACTAGGCAAACATCCGAAACCTCAGAAAGTCTTGTCCGGCCTTTCAGGGCACTTGGCTGCCGGACATCAGGATCAATGGCGATGGAGGCAGGACTGCTAGATGTGTATCGACCAGAGCTAAGTTTCCCTATGATGTCAACCGGATTTATTCTGGTCTTGGAGGCTTTTAGGAAGACAGAAGAGCTGGAGCCAAAAGCACAGCAACCAAACGTGCCAACTTGTTTCTCAGGCTTTGTCAAGATCAAAATTCAGTCAATGTCATCATCAGACTGTCTGACCCTCCTGTGGTATACAGGAAGAGCTGTGGTGTTTTCAGTTAAGATGAGCCCGCCACTCTCTGAGGTCTCCCCCTGCTCCTTGGAAGCCCCCCTCACCTCTCCAGCTGGTGGACTAACAGGGTGATCGCTTCACACCAATTACCTCCAGATGAAGAAGTTGACCCTCGGCTGACATGACGGCCTGGCCAGCAGGAGCACTTACCCAGCCTGCGAACCGTCCAGCTCCATGCCATGGGAGCTTACACCGCAGGTATAGGGACACCATCCATACGTATCTGACCCACTGTAGCCTGAGCTGTAAAGCCTTGATGGCTCCGTCATCCAACTGCTAAGAAGACGTGAGGTGAGCCCTGTCTCTGCTTTGCAAGCAGACAGGCAATCATGCAGGCAGGCAGACAGACAAGTTGACAGACAGACAGGTGGACTAACCGAAATCCTTCCAAACAGACGCACAGGTGGAAGGACTGACAGACAGACGAGCCCTTTAAAGATGATCGATGGTGGCCTTGTTCATTTCCCAGGGGGCCGTGTGTTAATTACCCATAAACACGCTGCTACTCCCCATCAGTGGCGGGAGCACAACAATGTCGGGGCTGTCACCGCTGTAGGACAGCTCCAATTACCAATCTGTGGCCAGGGAAATGGAAAGTGGGGAGGAGAGGGGGGTTCTGGGTAGATTGGGAGTGGTCTTGATAAACAACTCAGTAGGTGACAAGTGTTTTAACGGGCCGTGTGTGTGGAGGTGACGTCGTCCATGCAGTGTCCTTCTCCAGATCGCCTGGGAGCTCAGGGAGTTACTGTGCAAACCGACAGACGTCCTTACCAAAATTTTGACGACAAAATGATGGAGTGGGGGTAAAGAGCGTAGCTTGGGCACGCATTTTGCAGGCTGAGGTGTGCCGCAGAGGACCTTATTCAGGCCGGGCATTTGACCAGCTCCCTGCCGGCTGGAGCAGGTAGCTCCGCAGGGGGCCCCAGGCACTGCCTCAGACGACCAGGCAGTAATGAAGTGCTCCGTGGAGGGGGCACGCCGCTGGAGCCTGGCTCTAACACGGTGCCCTTTGGAGGATGCATGCCTGGCCGCATCGTGGTGACAGGCGGCTGTCCAGCATTAAGGAGCTCCCCCATGAAGGCAGTGTCACCCGGGTGGGCCAGAAAGCCCGTTCAAGCAGGCTCTTTTCTGCGAGGGCTGGCCATGTGGGGACGGGGAGGGTGGCAGTGAGGCTGGGAGGTGTTTAATGTGGGGGTGCCGACCCGAGGGATTCGGCGGCACAAAGTGGGACCAGCAACGGCAGGAAGAGAGCACTCAGACTGCACAGCCAGCTGTTTTCCATTTCTTCTAGTTTTTCTTTGATTGTATTTTTTATGCTTCTTGTTGTGGGTGTTGTAGCTTAAAACAACTTGGTGACTTTATCTCCTGCACGGGTGGATGTCTATTAAGACCACAAGTACCATTGACACTCACTTGCTTCGCCCTGCAGATGGATGTAGTGGCCATGTCAAACACACCAGCAACCCACGGCGGATGATACCTATGTTTCCCTGTTAGCAAATCACATTGTTAGGCAATAGGATGTGGGGGATTTAGAACCACTTGTATCTTTGGCAACGTAGAACACCCAGAGAATGAAGCAAGCCCGGCCCGTCTTCCTCAGGCCCTGCAGTGGAATGTTGAGCTAGAAGAAGGCTCCTTTGCGCTGAGCACTGAGCTGACTCTTAACCACATCCACTGGGGCTCCGACTGTCTTGGTGCCCCGGAACCCATACAACAGGAAGGGGAGGGGCTGTGGGGAGGAGATGAACCGACCAACACAAACAGCTTTCATGCAGTGTGAAGCTCAGCCTCTAACATTGAGCCGATCCTTTTTTTTTTCTTTTTTTTTACTTGGTGGCTTACATTTTTTCTTGAGGTTGTTTTCTGCATCAAGGCCCCCTCCCCCGCCCCTTTTAGATCAACAGATGTCTGAGCCACGTCTAAGAGGAAAGGGATTCGATCGCCCAAAATAGGTTTGGCGCTCGCTTGAGTGAAACGCAGAATGAGAGTGAAAAGTTTTTTTTTTTTCGTAAACTGTGTAAATGTGGGTGAAGGGACAGGAGAGAACAGTAAGGGGAGGAGCGGGGTCAAATTGGGTGATTGACAGCTTTAAGAAAACATTTGGGCGGGTCCGTGGATCAACACGCCATTTCTCAATACACTCATCCTAGATTAGTTAGCTCTTGTTTACCATTGAAGCACAACAGCGTCACTTACCGCTGTTTTTTCTTATGCCTGTCACTCATCGCTCACAATGATAGGAGTAGGGAGAGAGTAAATGTGTTGGCCTTTAAGTGAAAGTCCTAAAGTGACACGCAGGCCAGGAAATGTCAGTGAGAGTTAAAGCCAAAGCACAGACTGTAGTTTCAATCGATGACGGAGCGATAAGGGGAACCCGACCAGACCCACTGAGACCAGACCCAGGGAGACCAGATCCAGGGATACCAGACCCAGGGAGACCAGACCCAGGGAGAACAGATCCAGAGAGACCAGATCCAGGGAGACCAGACCCAGGG
>JAVQJS010142766.1:0-11404 GCA_036024795.1 Galaxias rostratus | reverse complement strand
GGTAACACGGAAGATAAGTCTGATCATTACTTCAGTGTGTGTGTATGTGTGTGTGTGTGTGTGTGTGTGTGTGTGTGTCTGTGTGTGTGTGTGTGTGTGTGTGTTTGTGTCTGTTTTTGTGTGAATTTGTCTTTGTGTGTATGTGCGTGTGCCTGCATTTGTCTATGATTGTGTGTGTCTGTGTCTGTGTGTGTTTTCCTTTGTGTATTTGTGTGTTTGTGTGTGTGTGTGTGTGTTTGTGTGTGTGTGTGTGTGTGTGTGTGTGTTTCTGTGTGTGTGTGTGTGTGTCTGTGTTTTTATGTGTGCAGTGGTCAGGTGCAGCTCAGAGCAGGTTTCCTCTCCAGAGGGGTTGAGTGTGGAGTTCACAGGTCAAACACACAAGCTGAGGGTCAGTGAGCATAGACCTAGGGGGCGGAACTAACACCCCCCACACACACACAAAGGCGAGGGGAGAGAGAGAGAGAGAGAGAGAAACAGGGAGAGAGAGGGAACGACAGAGAGAAAGAGACGGAGAGAGAGAGAAAATAGTGTGGAAGAGAGAGTAAGAAAAAAGAACAATTGAGAGAAAGAAAGAAAGAAAGACAGAGGGACAGAAAAAAGAAAGAGAAAGGGAGAAACAGAGAGAAAGAAAGGGTAAAAGAAAAGAGGGAAAGGATCAGTCACTGTCATTAGGACATATCCATTGATAGGACCCACGGTGAGGTGTAGTGTACGTCTAAGCTGAACTGCATCTTGGACACGTTACCGTAGAAAACACGGTAAACGCGGTTTGTATTTGGCCGGTGACGAGGTCGGTATTGGGTCTGCCTGTCTGACTCTCGGACAAACGTGAGAACCGCAAAAACCGCGGAGTCAGTCAACGCTCCGCATCCGGCCACCTCGCTCCGACAGCTCGTTCAAATCACCCGGAGGTCGTTGGCACCCCCGCTTGGCTCACGCTTGCTCTCGCTCTGTTAGTTTCTCTAGACGGACGAATCATCCAAAAAGCTAATGCTGCCTTTTGAACACAAACACACACACTCACACACACACACACACACATCTCTGAGGCTCATGCAGAGCTGGGGGTTAAAGGTGTCAAGGGAAGGTGGAAGTCTTGGCTATAGTCTGAGTCACTGAGTCTGAATCACTGAGTCTGAGTCACTGAGTCTGAGTTACTGAGTCTGAATCACTGAGTCTGTTCTTTAGGTGCACCTCATGAACCTTGTGCTGTGTTTAAATTGACAACTTTATGTCTACAATGGTTCCCTACTCTTTAACCACACACACACACACACACACACACACACACACACACATACACACACACACAATATTTCCATTTCTTTTACATCAGGTAAAAAGCTTCAACCTCAGCTAAGTGGGAGGAGGGAGGAAAGCACACAACTGAGCTGAACTGAACAGGACTGTGCCACACTGAGCTAAACAGGACAGGGCCAAACTGGGCAGAACTAAGCAGGACTGAGACAAACCGAGTTGAGCTGAGCTAAAGAGGACTGAGACAAACCGAGTTGAGCTGAGCTAAACAGAACTGGGTCAAATTTAACTGAACTAAACAGAACTGGGCCAAACAGAGCTGAACTGGACTTGGTCAGCACCCGAGTGACCCTAAAATACTGTTTGTAAACATTGCATTACAGTCGCTTATTAGTTAGTGTGTAAGTGAATATGTTAAGTAAGACGTTGGAGTTTTAGTCAGTAGTTACTTTGTTTGCTGTGATATGTGTGTTAGGTAGTCACAAGCCTATTTGGTTGGTAGTTTTGTTTGTTTTGTCAGAAGGTTGACATTTTAGGTAGTTGGTATGTTAGGTACGTTTTTTTAGTTCTGGTTGCTATGTGAGGTAACGAGGCGCCATGGCAACACTCACCTCGTTGTCAGACTCCACCAGGACCTGGTCGTACTCACTGAGCGCCACCAGGAACATGATAGACGTGACGTTCTCAAAGCAGTGGATCCACTTCCTCCTCTCTGACCTCTGACCTCCCACGTCTACCATCCTGCCACGGCAACGGAAGGAACGGGAAGCGAACGTGCGTTTAAAAGTCCGGGCCGATTAAATTATTCCTGTACAGGTTGAACAGGTCCAGTTCAATTTCAAAGCCTGACAACGACTCAGTGTCCACACTGTGGTGGGAGACCGGGTGGACTGGAAAACAGTACAATGGTTGACCTCATGATTTAGATGTGGTTTGTCATGCCACACAGCGCCAACAAGGTAACTGGACGTTCTCCACTGGCCCTGTTTAGCTGGTGTGGTTTCCAAAAGCATACCATGAGCGCCGTCTACTGGCCGGGGTAAAAACTACACTTCACAAAGATCACCTGTCTCAACCCAGTTTAATCAGCTTTTCAATTCACATGACTGAACCTATTTCTCAAGTGTCAGAACCGTGGCTTCTTCTTTGCTGGTGTTAGATGTTTTGATATAACTACCCTAACCGCAAATCCCATTATGGATGTTTGTGACTGGATGCTATTATATTACTATTAGTATACCATTTTAATATATTCATACTAGGTTGACTAACCGCTATGTCAACAGCAGTGCCCTGTTCATTAGCAAAACCGGTAACACCATTAAAATCAAATAAAACCACCAAAAGAAAAAAAAAGAAAAAAAAAAAGACTTGATAATAAATCCACAACAAATAATCCTGTTTACAATCCAACCCCCCCCCCCCCAAAAAAAACCCACATGTTTTCCGAGGTTTTCCTTGCTTTGAGGGCTACGGTGGACCTGGGCGTGGCTCACCTGAAGATGACGCTCTGCAGGTCAAAGGGGTACTCGATGATCCCGGTGGTGGGAACGCGCACCCTCAGGACGTCCTGCTGGGTGGGCAGGTAAGACGGCTCCGAGATGCGGTCCAACGCGTTCAGGTAACTACCGGACGAGACACACGGGAGAGGAAGACGAAGAGGAGGATAGGGGGACGGTGAGGAAGAGGACGATCGTGCCGGTTCCCTGTTTTAACTGTGCGTCACAAAGCCTAGGAACATCTCAAACATGTTGCTTGATAACAGACGTGGGAATGTTTTCCATACTCAGAGAATTTTCCAAGACTTAATAACAGAAACCTTAACGCTGTTCTGCGGTCAATTCACACCCACAACTTGGTAGTGTCCAGATGGCCCCCATGTCTACTCACTACTTGCTACAGTCTGACAGTTGGTACTCCCTAACAGAGGCCTTTCTCCTCGTATCTACTCAGGACTTAGTAAAGTTCTTTTTTAACCAAACCCCGCCCCTCAATCACAACTCATTATTTGGTTGAGTCTGACAGTGGCAACGCTGTTATCAACGGCCACCATATCTACTGACTACTCGGTAGAGTCCGACAGACGTTAATGTAAAATCCGTCAGTTTGCGCTCGGTAACAGACAACCCCCCCCCCTCTCCCATATCTTCTCACAACTTGGTAGTAGATAGTCCAACAGTTGTAGTTGATTTCCATTAACAACCCCACCCCCCCCATGTCAACTCACTACTTGGTAGAGTCTGACAGTTGGTACTCCCTCCTCCTGTCATAGGACTCCTGGATGCCCGGATCGTTCCATAAGCTCTTGATGGCGTCTACGTAGGGGTTTTCAAACGATGAGATCTTCTCCACGTCCACCTCTCGGACCAGGTTGGCGTTGCCCTGAGAGAATGTTGGAGGGAGGGGAGGGGGGGGGGGGCAATGTAAATGGAAGTCTTTAGGAGGGTCTATGGTAAGATGCAACCCTAAGAATACTCACACACACACACACACACACACACACACACACACACACACACACACACACACACACACACTCACACTCACACTCACACTCACACTCACACGTCTTCCCTACGCAGTAATCCTATGCCGTAGACTGACTCTCACACAGGGGAAACATTGAGTGAGTCTACGGAGTAGGAACCCTTTGATGTGGAGACTCACAGCGAAGAGTAACTGAGAATGGAAAGTAAGGTCCTGACCATCAACCATCAACCTTCGCTCACTTCCTCAGTGTGGCACTCTCACACGCAGCCTCCCTCTGCCTCTGCATGTGCCTTTGCCCTGCTGGAGCGTCAAAGGCACCTATAGTGTACCTACAACCTCACCTGAGTGTCTAAACTCGAGGTGCTCCCCAACAAGGCAAAGGGGGAAAGGTCAAAGGGCAAAAGCCAAAGCCAGGCCATACCAACAGTATTGACCAGTAAACACTCTGATAAACGTTATGAAATGATCCGAGTATTCAAAGCAATGTCCCCACTGACAAACGAGGACGTGGAATAGCCAGATAGCCCTGGCTAGCACTGGTTGGACCTGCAGTGGAAATACGACACAGACTAGAAAGTGCCCTACCACAGAAGCAAGACTGGAGCAGAAGTAATAAGAGCTGGAAAGCAGAACGACAGACAGGAACACAGACAGACAGGCAGGCAGACAGGCAGAGAGAAACCTAGACAGAAACTATATGTCTAAGACTTAAGAGTCTCTGTGCTTTCACTTTGAGGACCTCTCTCTCTCTCTCTCTCTCTCTCTCTCTCTCTCTCTCTCTCTCTCTCTCTCTCTCTCACAGTGCTGAATAGCTCAGAGTGAGACAAGGAGTGACATGGCGTTACAGGAAGTTTTGAACTACACAGGAAGAGATAATGGCTGGATGTTACAATTGAGATAGACTCCTCTTCCAATGTTCTCTCTGCCCTCCTGCCTCGCACGTACGGAGCGCAGCACGCAAAGGCGCACACACACACACACACACACACACACACACACACACACACACACACACACACACCTCCCACTGCTGTGTACCTTATTGTGTTGGTATTTGTAAGGAATGTTTAGGTTCTCTACAGCCCGGATCATGGACTGCATGGAGGTGAAGATGTTCTGGTACACCAGCTTGATGAAGCCTCTCTTGTCTTCGTCGGTGTATCCTGAGCCGTGGATGATCCGCATCTGCTTGATGAAGGTACTCTTCCCACTTTCCCCCGTACCTGGTGGAGAGAGAGGGATAGAGAGAGAGAAAGGGTTAGAGGAGGGGAGAAAAGGCGAGAGTGAAAACATTAGAGGTAGAAGAAGTAGGAGGTTTGTGTTAGCAATTCTTGCGGTGAATTGATTAAACATTGGCAAAAACTCTGGCAGTCTGGTCTTTGCAACTGCCCATACACACACACACACACACACACACACACACACACACACACACACACACACACACACACACACACACACACACACGCCGGCTCAAAGTCCTCTCAGCTCTTGTTTGGTCTTGCGAGCACACCAAGCGCAAAGAATCTGTTGCCACAATAACCAGAAGTATTTGGGTGAGGCTGGGTCTCGATCTCTCAAGTGCCTCATCGTTGGCCTTCCACCAACCCCCATCCCATAATGCTACACTCTGCGGACCAAAAGGACCTCGCGCTCCGGTCCAGATCGCCAAGACGACGTAAAGCTGTCCGTCACGTCTGACCTCAACGGCCAACCCATTGAAGACAAGAAAAGCGCAACGACGCATGAAAACTGACCAAACTAATGTCAAGGTGGATCAAATGGAGACCGTATCCGAGAGTGTGCGTTTGTGAGACGTATGTGATCATGGATGACAGTGTGTGCCGCGTGATTATTCTTCATGGACAATGGGCGTGCATTTGTATGAAAAGGGAAAGTAATTCTAGCTTAGTATTAGTGTACTAGGGTGCACGTTGTTGTGTACGGTAGCGTCTATGAGCTCTGCAGGAAGTCTGTTGCGTCACCAGCTGTGAGAGGCTAAAGTGTGTGTGTGTGTGTTTTTTTCAGTGTTTGTGCATATATGAGTGTGTGGTTTCTTTTCTCCCCCCATTCCAGCTGAGATGACGAGTATCTTTGTTTGTCAGATGAGAAGTCCAAAAAGTATTCTTCACTCTATGGCCTGATAATAATAATAATAATACATTATATTTATAAAGCGCTTTTCAAAACACTCAAAGACGCTGTACAAAGTAAACAAAAATAAGCAAAACAAGTCGCCGGTCCATCACAGGGCAAACACAAAGGGACAAACAACAACTCGCATATTCACACCTACGGACAATTTAGAGTCACCAATCAGCCTGCATATTTTTGATAAGATCTAAAAGGAGGACATGCTGGAAGGAGACAGGAAATAAACTTTAAAACTTGATGAACCTGATCTTCTTTGTGTGTTTTAGAGTCACACACACACACACACACACACACACACACACACACACACACACACACACACACACACTCCTAGGGGACACAAGGCAATTAGCGTGCTTCAGAATCCTCCACAGAGAGGGTAAATAGGTTAATGGAGCGACAGACAGACACATCAGGTAACCGATCCACTGGGCTGACAGACAAGCAGGCAGGCAGGCAGACAGACAGACAGACAGACAGACAGACAGACAGACAGACAGACACATCAGGTAACCGATCCACTGGGCTGACAGGCAGACAGACAGACAGACAGACAGACAGACAGACAGACAGACAGACAGACAGACAGACACATCAGGTAACAGGGCTGACAGACAGACAGACAGACAGACAGACAGACAGACAGACAGACAGACAGACAGACAGACAGACAGACAGACAGACAGAGAAGGTACCTAATCCACTGGGCAGACGGTTGGACAGACAGACAGTCAGCAACCAGACAGGTAAAGTAACTGGTTCACTGGGCAGACAGACAGATTGATTACCTGGGTTACATAGAGCAGACAGACCGGTTGGCACCTACTGCTTAGAGACATAGAACTAGATGTAATAGATTGCCAATGCCCACGACAATAAAGGTATAAAAAAAACTAGACTAGACAACATTAACACACACACACACACACACACACACACACACACACACACACACACACACACACACACACACACAGCTGAATAGCACAAAGAGGCACTTCAATGTGCATATAGATACTACATGCTACTGTTTTTGTAGTGCACAAGTACATAGGCTGGAGCACATAAGCACTCACTCGATGACAGTATGAAGTGCCCCTTTTTACCTATCATGCCGAGGCAACGTGTAAATAAACAAAAACTAAAGCTGCTCATGTCGTTGCCCTGACAACAGCCTTGGCGTCCTACGCATTCTAAGACCCTGACCACACATAGCCAGGTATTTTTGAAAAAAAACTGAGGTTTTTCACCTTTGTTTAAAAATAATCTCTGTTCCCACCAAAACGCCCAAAAAAATATATAAAAATTAATTAGCCGTCAAGAGAACTCCAAATCATGTTGGCCAATCAGAAGCCTGAGCTTTCTTAACTCTCGGTTACAGTTGGTTTCCCTAATAAAGTGATTCTAGGGCTAAGGAGAGAGGCGGGGGCATGAATGTAGCAGTACCCTTTGTAGTGCATTCTGAGCATATGGACACGTAAAAATAGATGTTTGCAGGGTTAAAAACAGACCCATTGACTGCGTTGACAGTCGCGCGAAATTGCCCCATGTTAACGACATGCAGCCCGGCGCCAACTCCGACTCAGGGGAGAAAAACAAAAATGTTTGTTGTCTACACATAAACGATGAAAGATTTATTTAAAAATCTCCGTCCAGGCTGACGTCTTCGAAAAGCCCTATCAACCGTGAAGAAAAGCCAAAACGGATAGGGAAACAACTCTTCTGTTTTAAAATAGCAGGCTACGCGTTGACAGGGCTTCTTCTCGGCTACATGTTTGCTTAACTAATTTGAGTGAGATCGTTTCGGGAGGATGCAGGTGATTTCTGGCCCCCGTTCCCGAGTTATTGCCACCGAAATGATAAACTTTTTTTTAAGCTTACTCGCGGTTGGTAATAATAATAATTTTTGGCTACTTTTACAAGTAAATATGTAAATGGGTTCTTACAGAGCCATATAGAGAGATGGTTCAGAGTTCTTGGTCAAATTACAAAATGCATAGTAGGCGCAGTAGTCAAAAATATGATTATTTTTGCATGAATGGCGTCAATGGGAAACACGGTGAGCTACAGGAAGTCTACTTGGTATGAACGGAAATATTTCCTCAGGGGCAGCTGTGCGTCTGATCAACTATGTGAATAAAAAGGGAGTGGACTTGAGTGAGATGAAATCTGGTTACTATGGTGACCAGAGCAATTTTTTCCTTCTATTTTAGGCCCCTACAAGGAATTTTTAAACTTTCTATTTAATGTTGTGGTGCTGGTTCAGTTTGCACAAATGCAGCGTAAGTGCCATAGTTAGATTTTGATTCGATACATAAAGACAATTGTACGATCTACACAACCCTATTTGCAATCATGCCAGTAGTCATATGCAGGCACTGATGAAAAGGCAAATGGAATGAATAGCTGAACAACACATCTGAATAAAACTAGAGTAACAGGCTGTAACTCTAACGCTTCAAGGGGCCTAGATTGTCTAAAATAGAACCGCGTGGTTTCTAACAATTGCTCACAATAAAAAGGGCTTGACTTTGGCCTCTGTAGGGCACCACCTTGATAGCCAGCTGACAGGCCAGCGAAACCACTGGTTTCTCATTAAACCCTGGCAAGTGTTTTTAACCATCTCCCTTGACATTCAAATCAAGTGGTTTCGAGTAGAGCTCCACGATACGCCAACACGTCCCCCGAATGCTTATCAAAAACAATCTGTGCTCTTACACTGAAACAGTAGACTCAAATGAGTTATGACTAAAACTCTACAACCAAACTACACGGGGACACAGTGTCACACTGCCTGGGAAAGGGAGCACACGAGTTTCAGGAAGATCATCGTAGATTTGGTATCCCTTATCCCTCCCCCGACTCTCTCTCTCTCCCCCATCTACTCCTGCTTACCGAGCAGCAACAGTTTCAATTCACGACGAGCGTCCCGCTTATCCCTGCGGAGCTGCCTTTCGATCTCATCGTTGATCCGCCTAGCTTCTTTCGCCTCTTCGCTGAGGCAACACGCCATTATGGATTCCAGGGTCATTTTTTTCTTCTTTTTTTTTCTAAACAAAACAATTTCCCTTTCGCTTCCCGGCTATTTCACCCAGATTTCAGTGTCATTGAAAATGAAATTAACATCAGACAACGCCTTCGTATCCAGCTTCAGAATAAAGGTGAACGCCTAAAGATGTCATGGATTGAGGGGCAATAGGGAAATAATTATATTGTCTCAAGAAGTGCCCACTTTACCCCTGATTCGTATCGCAATATGGATGTCTCCTTACACTTTAATATGTGGACGAAAAAGATTTCAGTGTTTCACATCCGTTGGTAATCCTAATTGAGATGATCTGCTTTTCCTTCTCTATATGATCAACAGATTCCCTGACACCAATTCCCCTTAATGTTCTATGCGATCCTTAACACCATTTTCGCTCACTCAGTCCTCAACGCCAAATCTCTTCAGTGTTGGTCTTTTTTTCTCTCGGGTCTCCTTTCGTTCAAATTGCCTTTTATCTGTAAACAAAGGAGAAATAATCACATAAAACGTGTCCGATTTATTCCCAAAACAACTGGACTCCCGGGCGTGGTAAGGCAGGCAAAATATGGCGGACTTTCACTCCGATTCGCTGCAGGCTGGGATAGGCTACTGTAAGGTAACTGTTATCGCTCGCTTAGAAAACCAACGAATCCCCACATAGAGCCATTTCGGATAGACCTGTCATCGACCATCGAAATATTTAGCCTTCCGTGTAAATTTGAGGAGAAAAAAAAATTCCTTGTGTCCTTGTGTTCGTCCAGCCTCTCCCTTTTCTTTGGTTCCCTTCATGTATTTGTGGAGCCCATCCACTCCTCTCCGCTGGCTGGGTGACGTAGAACTAGCGGGGGGGTGTCTCGTAAGGCTGAGAAAGTGTTTTCCTACCTGTGGAGTTTAAAATAAATATGCTTTTCTCAATGGGAAGAAAAACAGCCTATAGGCGTACCATAGTAAGGAAGTTTGTAAAAGTGTAAAAGGATTTGACAAGATATTGCGTCTAATGTTGATTTACGCCCAATAAACTCGTTTTGGTTGTGCTTTTACTTATTACTGACTATAATAGCTTCATTAATAAAGTCATTGATATTATAAAAAGTTAAAATCAGATTCCACAAATTTTATGGACAGAGGTCACATCAATATTATTACTACGGCTATTAAAAATATACATGCCTCACAATAGCCTACATAAGTAAACCTTTCTTTCAGGGAACTTTTGCTATGCACTAAAACTCATAATATATTTTTTTGTTTACAGTGCTAGTCTATAACTATTCAGACATTACCAAATGAAATCCCTGCCCAGGACCTTATTTCCGTTTTCAGCACCTCTCATAATTTACTAGAGTGCTTCCATTATGCAAATAAACACAGAGCCAGCCAGCGTGAGTGAGAGTGAGAAAATTTAAAACTAAGTCTGTCTCTGTGCCTACCTCCTCCTCTGTCTGACTCCCTGTCTATCTCTCCCCCTGCCTGCATGTGTGTCTGTCTCTTTGCCCACCTGTCTGCCTTTCTATTTGACTGTCTCTTTGCCTGACTGTCTGCGTCTTTCTCAGACCACCTGTTTGTCTACTTCTAATCTGTCTGAATCGGCTGCCCTTTCTCCCTGGCTACCTGTTTGTCTGTCTGTCTGTCTCTGTCTGCCTGTCTATCTCTGACTGCCTGTCTCTCCACCCGTCAATCTGTTTCTCTGCCTCTGCTGGCCTGTCTCTCCGCCTATATCTGTCTGCCTGTCTTCCTGTCTGTCCGTGTGCTACAAACATTAAGATCACAATCTTAATTGACCAATTTGAACATTTATAAATACGTCTACCATCCCAGTGAAGTATGCTATAATATGCTATATTTTCATATTATTCTGCTACTGCACATGCACAAAGTACTTGGGGGCCCTTCATTCTGTGCCAATTCTTGCACTTCAATCAGCGAACTAATTACCAGAAAGAAACTTTCAAATTGAGGTTATCTCACCGGAGTATTGGAACAGTGTTAGTAAGTTAAAACTTTCCATTTAGGGGGGCAGTGAAATGGTGTCGTTAAAATGGATGCCGAGTATCGAGGGACGTGTGTGTGCTGCCTAAGTGTCCCAGATCTGGGAGTTTGGCTCCCAGGTGGACTGCCTATTGGGAGGCAAGTCCAACCTGTACATGATGTGAAGGGCAACCCAACTCAACACCCCTGACCCCAGTGACCCCTCACATGGGATTGATCCAGCAACAGGTCCCTGCACCTTGATAATCTGTTAACGGGTTTGTTAATAGACACAGACATACAGCTCGCTCTGTGTGCACATATAACACAATGTTACATACACACACACACACACACACACACACACACACACACACACACACAAACCTACTTAACACTCCTTTGGGGGCATATGACTGGACACCCCCATTGCGGGGACACCCCTTTGTAGATGGTTTAGAGAAATACTGACAACTGTAATTTATTACTTGGCAAGCATATATGTTG
>JAVQJS010142758.1:0-41865 GCA_036024795.1 Galaxias rostratus | reverse complement strand
GGATTTAAAAGAAGGCGATTTGCATTATGTATAGTTTCCACTGATCTAAATCTGAAATAAAATACTTTAGGATTGAGTATCAAGGAGCCTTTTAAATTATCTATTAAACGCGCTCCTCTCAGAGGCTTGATTATTACGGAATGTGAACACATGACACAGCTAAGCCAATGAACATTTGTCTCCGTGACATATCCGGAAGTTTAAAAAAACGTCGATTCTACCGGCTTCTTTAATTTGCCTTTCCGTGCGTAGCTTTCCCATCACAAAACACAGTGAGTAAGAATTTCAATGATTACCTTAAAATCTTTTGACTTTTCAATACTGTTCATAGCTCTATTTAACTCATGCAATGTCATAAGATGCAGCCCATCACCCGGCATCCGGTTCAGACATACTGGCTAACGGCCATCGCTAGAAAAAGCGTTAGGTTAGGTATGGACCAGGTTCGTTAGCTAGCTAGCAGATGTGACTGGACTAGCACAGATGTCATGTCCATTCATTTGAAAATACACGATACTATTAAATTTACCAATGAGGCGTTAAATGTCGCATTTGTGGGATTTGCATAAATCCATGGCTGATGCAGTACAAACCGATTGTTTGTCATCTGCCATGTCATTGATGAGGTCAAAACTACTTATCAACGAAAAATCCAAATTAACCGAAAACCCCTCATGCGGGATCGGTGTTTCAAGCTGTGTGCAGGTTCTACGAGTGTGCCTGTCTAAATATGTTCCCTGGTGCTCTCCTGTTGCAGAGAGATGTTGCTGCTGGTGCTGGTCGTCCTGCTCCTGCTCTTCTGCAGTGTGGATGTGTGGTACTTCCTACGAGGAGTCCAAGTATTTGTCCAAGCATATTTCCAGCCCCCTATATTGGATGTACTCGCAGAGCAAAGTGTCGAAGGCCAAGTTCTGCCCCATGATCTGGACTACATGGGGCACATGAACAATTCTCGCTACCTCAGGGAATGTGACTTTGCTCGGTTTCACCATTACATGCGCAATGGCTTGTTTGGTGCCTCCCACAAGCTAGGGGCCAAGATGGTGGTGGGGGCCTCCACAATACGTTACAGGCGGTCTTTGGCCTTCCGTGAAACTTTTGAGATACGAACCCGAATCGTAGCTTGGGACGAAAAGTCGTTCTACGTGGAGCAACGGTTCGTGTCAAAGATGGACGGCTTCATCTCTGCGGTCATGCTCTGCCGTCAGAACGTGGTGCACAGCAGTCCAGAAAAGATCATTGAGTTTGTGTGCAAGAAAAAGGTGAGGGGAAAGGAGAGATGCAGGGGTTACTGCTATAGCCTGGTTGACTACAGTTACATGCACTGGTTACCGAATATAGCTTGTAAAGTAAGTGTGTGTGTGTGTGTGTGTGTGTGTGTGTGTGTGTGTGTGTGTGTGTGTGTGTGTGTGTGTGTGTGTGTGTGTATATATGTGTATGTGTGTGTGCGTTGCGATGCGTTGCGTTGTGTTGTGTTGCAGATTGAGTGCCCAGAGTATCCCGATGAGCTCAAGCACTGGATCAGCTTCATCACAGCCAGCAGCCAGGCCCTGAGAGCAGAAAGTGGACTGGACGAGAAGAACAAGTGAGGTCACTGTGGGACCCGCATCTTCTAGCAATAGTTTGTTTCTCCCTACCTACATCTTTATCATTACACACACACACACGCACACACACCCTGAATCATGTGCATGTCGCTGATCCTTGACATCGGCCAATTGGGACATATTTATGTGACGTCATGATCAAAGATTATCCATACCCAACGAGGCATTTTATGTCCCACTTGGACATTGCTACAACCTGTAACATGCCCAATATAACTTTTTGTTACTTAAATGTCATGAACTTTTTTTCATTCCTATTGAGCTGTATATTGTTTGTATGGCATGAGCAGAAATAGTCAAAATGGCTGCAACGGCAACATGTCGATTGAGGTATTCTATAGTATATAAAGTACTGCGTTTGCACTGGAAACAAGGCACAGTTGGATATGTAGATATTTGTTGTTTCTGTATGAAACCAGCTATTTGAGAAAGAAGAGTACCTCCCTCAATTAGAATAAAGGGAAACTTGAATGTTGATGAGGAGCAGATTCCAAGCTCTTATTAGCGTTACAGTAGTGAACTGAACTATGTATTTAAAACAGACCTTTTCTAGTTTCAAAGGTCAATTCCAAAGTGAAGATAAGCATGTGGTGCACATACAAAAATAAAACTCATTCCATTAGCATCAATGCATGTTTAGATCATAGGTTGAGATATGTACCATTATCTCAAGTCAATTGGCAATGCTAGCATTGCTGACATATTTAGAAACAGAGCTTAGGGCCATACATTGTTAAAATTGACTGAACTTGAATGACTCAGACTAAATAGTTAAACTTTTTGGGAAATAAGATATGTTCCTACTTATACCTAGTCAGGCTATGCCAGTCGTTTGGTCTAGTATGGCTCTGTGAAAAGTGAGTTATAACATGGTCTGACCTATTTTTGAGAGGCTGCCCACCTGACACAAGGTCATTTCTATTTAATGGCTTTACCTCGCAACAGTATGTCTCTTTGTATCTGCTTCTCTAACTGTCTCGCTTTCAAATTTTTAACTCTACACATGTGAAATGTTGATATTTCAATATACACAGGATAAAGTGCTATAATTTCCATTATGCCATATTTCAAGATGAGCACTTCAAAAGACAATATTTTAGAATGTACGTGGGTTGAGAGCAGATATGTTATTGAGGTTTTCAAGTGGGCACCCTCCATCCCGGATGTTCAGTACATTTATTCCACGACATCTCCAAAAGGCTTTAGGGTAATCAATGTCTCAGAGCCACCCCCCTCTATATCTGCTCTCTGCACGGCCAGAAATGTAAAACATGTATTTAAAAACACTGCTTTAGCTTACTTGTGTTTTGTCACTTGTGACGTAAAGGCATGATAGCCTGTACTACAGGCTTAAAGCCATTTTTGTTAAACCCGGCTACATTTACCGGCCTACTGACTTAAACAATCAATATTGGACATACAATCATAATGAATCGATAATCTCATCTGACTAGGGATAAGTAGGAACATATGTAATTTCCCAATGAGTTGAACTATCCCTTTAATTCCACAGTCTTGACTTTTGTCCCCCTAAGATAATTGACAATAAGCAGGAATATTTCTTGTACTTTCATTATACCACCGTTGCTTTAAATGTGTCTTTGTTTGGCTTGCAACATGTAACTGAATTGCTAAAGCCCTTGAAAGTGCAACATTGTGGCAGTGTCTTATCTGGGTTTTAAATTCCTTTTATGTCATCTTGTGTCACACATTTACAGTATCAAGGCACATGAATCCTGCGTGTGTCTAAATTGATATATATACGTATGTGTCGTTCTGGATGGAAGTATTTATTGGCTCTTAAAATTCAATTTTTTTGAAAAGAGATGTCATACCATTTTCTGAATGCACTGGAAAAAAATTATTTATATGATTTTAAAAAGGGTGAAAAAATTCCTTTCCAAATATTTATTATCTATTTATTTTGAAATATGAATTGCTGTTTATATATAGATATTATTCAAAGGGGCGCTAATTATAATGGAAGTTATTCTATGTAACTGTCACCGTCTAAATGCATTTTGAATAAAATAATGCATTGGAAACGTGTACAATCTTGAGGTGTCTTATTGATGAATTTTGAGACTTTTACATTATTTACTTGGCAGCACGGTGGTGCAGTGGTTAGCACTGTTGCCTCTCAGTGAGAAGGTCCTGGGTTCAATCCCCACCTTGACCCAAAGACTTTTCTGTGTGGAGTTTGCATGTTCTCCCTGTGTTACCATGGTTTCCTCCCACAGTCCCAAAAAAATGGACTGTGGGAGAAAAAAATGGAAAAAACATGCCTCAACCACTGACAGCTAATCTGGAATCGGTCCGTGTGTTCTATGTGTGTGAGAAAGACGTAATATATGTTGGGTGAGCAAGTCTGCCGCAAATTAGCTACCATGATACCACTCAGACTGGGTGTCTGTGTGATTATTATTATTACTTTTTTAGCAAGTGCATAAAAATGTCTGTCTAGCTGTACGATGCAATATATATATGAATGCATAGATCATGTTTGATACGTTTATCTACTGGACATGTAAGAGACGTATTTTCAAAATAAGACAACAGAGCACAATCGAGCAAAACTTTACGTTTTGGGCGGGGTGTTAGTTACTGTAATTTCATGGGTATCTATTGCCAACCTAACCTACATCTGTATTTGTCCCGGTATCCTGCAGCGTGGACATACATCTATGGAATCCCATAAGGGACTTAATTCAAATTAAAATCCATCCATCTATTAGCAATACCACTTAGCCTGTGCTGGGTCGTTGGGGGGTCGGAGCCTATCCCAGCTGACATTGGGCGAGAAGCGATGTACAGCCTTGACAGGTCGCCGGTCCATTGCAGGGCTCAAATTAAAATGTAAAAATGCAATTCCATTAGCAATAGCATTGTCACTTTCCACCTTTTTATGTTTTATTCAAGAAAAAATATTAGTAAAAATGCAATCATCCTATTAAAATTCAAAGGCAAAAGCTGTTCGACATTTCATTTTCAAAGTCCTACCTCACCATTTTGCATACAGTATTTAAATGCAAATTCAAATATAAAAAAATTAAATTCAGTATTAAAAATGAATTCTCATTTTCCATTTGTGAAAGTATTATTTAATGTCATAATGCAAATAAAAACAGTTAACAAACAATACATATTAAAAAAAAGAAATCACATTAACCATTTGATTTTCAAAGACATCCTCCTCAGTACATCTGCAGTGGACAATGTTAGAAGGCAATCAATTCAAATCAAAGGAGTCAATCCCATTTGCGTTTTCAAGACACTAACACACTTTTTGGGACAGAAAATGCACAATCCAATGCAATCTGTCAGTCCACTCATCAAGGTGGGTCTTTAGTTTCACTCCTTCAGTCATTTAGTGATGGGAAGATTGGTTCATTTAGTGACCCTGTTCTTTAACTCTCATTCAGTAAAATGAACTTATGTTTTTGAGTCTTTTAGTTTAGATTGGAAGTAGGGGGGGGGGGGGGGGGATTAATGCGAACTGACGTTTTACAAAATCTACATGAACATTGACATAATTTAAGCATGTTACAAGTGAACGGAAGACAGTAAGGGTGAACTGCTCATTTATGTTTCCTGATATCTCGTGCCTAGCTTATGCAGCTTTTACGTGACTACTGAATGAAAGACTTGGGGCAGATTCCAATCCTTTGCCAACTTCTCGTCACTCACCACTTCTCCTCGACGTCAAAGCGAGCCGCCATGTTGAGTGTCACTCCAATCGTTTATAAGCGTTTAACCGGTGGCTACATTTTCATTTAAACAACGCACACGACAAAAACATCTTCTTCTCAATCTTTCCATGAGTTATTTAGAATAATAAAGAGAGGGAAAACCACACGTTATTGCTGTAAAACCTTCCATTGTTATTGGTTTCTTCTTACCCCTTTGCTCCCTGCTTCTCCATCAAGTGTCCACTTGATGAAGAATAAGTACCTTTCTTTAGCTGTTGCTAACGGTGCGTCCCGTGAGCCAATAGAGAACCACTTTGGCTATTTGACTGCAACCTAATTTTGCCATTCACAGATGTTCCCGACAAAACAGAAAGTTTGTATTGCAGAGTAGGTCTACTTCATTTCTGGCACCGAAATGGACGTCTCACCCGCACCAGCCAAGCCTATGCTATTGCCGCAGAGATGAACATTTGAGTGTATCCATCTCAGGAAAGACAAATGAGCAACCTCACCTCAATAACATAAAAAACAAAAAAACTACCTATGGCTACATATTGAAAGCGTCGTATTAGACATTAACGTTTATGAAAACATTAACACCTCTTCCAGAAGAAATTTCCAACGTATTATACACCTTCTAATTAAATAGCTTTGCCCAATCTAAAGGGGTACAATCCGACCTTCAAACAATCACCCATATGTATCTCATATTGTGCTATTGGTTTATTCATTCAGTATAATTTGTATAATTAATATTGTTTAAACATGCACGTGAAAGTTGAAAATTATGCAGTTTGTTTTAGCACTGTCATTGCGACCTAATTGGAGATATTTTGATTAATATACTTAATATACTAATGCAAAACATACAACTTACAGCACACAAACATGACTACGGACTTGTGAAATGGCAGCCACAAAAACGAGTTGGTGAACCCTTGATGGAAAAAATTTCCCTGCGCAAATGCAATGTGATGCATCATTCGAATGGCTGCCTTTGCGCGCAGTACCTACCCCTTCAGCACAAGCGGACTGTGGTCCAAACACTGTTTGTTTACAAAGGGGCTTATTGCCGCTAGATTGGGAGTGCCTCTTCATCATAATTTAATGGTGGACACATACAATGGAGTAGCCCAACGCCGTTTGGTTTCACCATTTCAACAATGTCAGGCGTTCACCAGCAATTTAATTTAATGTGTTCAAAAAGCATGCGCTTAGTTCAAAACAGGGTGGAACATGAGCAGTTATTTCACCCTGCCAATATGGGCTACCTCATGTTGTAATAGGAATGAAACCTGGAGGCAATTATAAGAATTTATGACTATACATTCCTGATAAAAGACTGGGAAGGGCCAAGATGGAGAAACTTTTCTGCTACTGCAACTTTGCACTCTTTTTGGAGGGCGGTTGTTGTTCGCACGTGGTTAGGATTGCCGGCGACAAAGATGGCTGGAGTGAGGGGATTGGCTGCTCCTGTGTTAGGAGGGGAGGAGCGACTACCTCCTGTAGAGAGTTAGGGCCCGGGCCGGATCATAGACGATTGGCAGAAACAGTTTCACCCTGCATTACTCCCTGTCATCAGGGGTGTCCACCCACACAACTACCTAGTCTACGCCATCCAGTAATGCTGTTTTTCCCTGGGAGTTAGACTGCGTCCCAGCCTCAGACCCTAGGGAGGGTCCCGCCAAGTGGGCGAGTTAAGGACTCCAAGTAATGTGTGTGTTTAAGTGTGGGGAGATAGAACAAGCGAGGGTGGGGTAGCACTGGCCTGGCTGCCCGCTCCAAGTGACTGTACCTCTCCTATTTTATTGATTAGCATATTAAAGGTTGCTGTGTTTATGGTTATTCAGGTTGACATTATTAGCAATAGTTTCCTGCTAAGCAAGGAGCCTACACCGCAAATATTGTAAAATTATTCAATTGAGGTAGCCTATTTTGAGGGGAGGCTCAATTTTCAGTTGTATTTGATAATATGTGCTACCGGGAAGCCCACCTATAAATTGCTGTAAGACTTTGAGCAATATGAGCAAAGAATAGGTTCTGACGACGTCGTTATTTTAGTTTGATGTACTTCAATTAAAGTCCATGCCGCTCACTATGAAATGCCAATTTGACTAAATTGACATATTGCAAACGGAATTATTTAATGATATTCACGTTTTTGTAAGTTGAATAGAAACATCATCATAACGCAAATGCGGCAGGTAACCCCAGCATTCACCTTTTTTCACAAAAGACAACAGGATAGGAACAGACGTATAAATCACATCCCGCAGGAAATTGTGTTGAAGTAGCAGCACCAGTACAATTGCTACATATATACTTAAGGTCTCGTCAGCTCAGCCCAAGTGAATGAAGGAGTGTGAGCTATATTTCCGTAATTATAAGCCGCAGGTATGGCGCTCTTCAATAAGTAATTACAGATGTTGTTATTAATAACAGTGTTCACTGTAAGAGTTGCAAAAAAGTAAATTACAGCAAAGTAAAGAACAATCCTAAAAAAAATATTATCTTTATATTACATCTAATAACTTGCAGAGATAACTGCAAATGTATTACCTAAATGGCCTATCCGGATAGCAATTACGATGGATATCACGTGGTCTATGTCTATGTCTAAGTCAGGTGACGTCCTCAGTATGTTAATTCAATTGTTCTTGAGTAAACCTAAATGTCTAAATTGCATTGACTAATATGTTTTGCTTGATCGGTTGGTCACTTTCCAACTTGAGATAACAAGTTGACTCAATGTTGTCTTCATTTTAGTACACCTAACTTATCAAAACATGTTGAACTAACTAAAAGTCAATCTACTTTTTTAGAGCCGTCAATATTGTGTCTTACAAGTCAATCATATAATACCCAGACGGAGTAATTAATTTCTGCATGCCAATGCTGCAAGCCAAGACAGTCAGTATAACTTAACGTAACAACTTGCAAAAACATTTCATCAATGCTTTAAGGCACTAGATGTCTGTGAAATCTCTCTCACTATTCATTTCAATGGGGTTTCAAAACGATTAAAAAGAATAATTAAAAAACATAACACGTGAACCGATAACTTATCTGTATGTAAGCGCAACGGACTGCAATACCCAAGACATGTGGGCACAGGAAAGGAATATATTGGGTCACAATTATGGCAGCTGATAAGGCTCCAAAAATGGGCCTAATAATAACATGAATTTCGATGCATCACATAACAAAGCAAGTCACTAAACGAGGAAGTGACATCCTAGCTATACTAAACCCTAAAGCTAAATAAATAAATAAATTTCCTTCATTAAATAAATAATCATATGTAAAAATACAAGAACATTTCTCTCTCTCTCTCTCTCTCTCTCTCTCTCCCTCTCTCTCTCTCTCTCTCTATATATATATATATATACAAACACACATCACGCCATAATGTAATAATACTAAAGCAATTATTATGAAATAACTTGCATTTTCACAATAAAAATAACATTGTATTTACTTTTATTTCATCATGAATGTTTTATGGTCAAATGGCGGACTTTCAGACGTGAATGCCCAGGCCTTGAGCAATAATAGAAATGTTCGCGATTTTTGGCCTTTGGACCTGACTGATATTCGGGAAGGGTTAGAAGCAGTTAGAGTGCCATTTGAAAATGAAACATTCATTATGTGATTTGGAATTAACGTTTGAATGTTGTCCGTTGTATGGTGGGGTGGATAATGTAATTTCAAACAGCTATTGCATTTTAATTTCAATGGGCACAGAATGCCCATTGAAACATTTTAAAATGGAAATACAAATGGGATGATTGCATTCTAATTTATATTTAGTTTCAAATAACACATATGAATGTGGAAAGTGATCATACTAATGTTGAATTGCATTTGCGTTTTCAAGTGTACATTTTTATTTGAATAATGTCCTTTATGGGCTTCCATACATTTCTATGTTCTTCTCAGTTGTTAGTCAGTCCAGTTTAAATCCCGCCCCCTCTGACAAGTTGTATCCGTCCACTCCCCTTAATTTCCCTTTCTGTAAACAGCGACACGGTCAGCTGTCTTTCTATTCCCTTCTAATTTCAGTACTTACTGCGGTTGTCACCGAAAATGGCACAATCGGGGCTACTTCTTGACAAAGACCAATTCAATTGTTCGATATGCCTGGATGTGCTGAAAAATCCGGTTACTATTCCATGTGGACACAGTTATTGTTCAGCTTGTATCAAGGGCTACTGGGACCAGGACGAATACCTCGGTATATATGCCTGCCCACAATGCAGACAGACTTTCAGTCCTAGGCCTCTGCTAGGAAGGAACACTATGCTGGCTGACGTAGTCGAGAAATTTAAAAACACAGACCTACAAATTGTTTCGACAGTGATGCCATGCTTTGCTGGATCCGAAGACGTGGAATGCGATGTTTGTACTGAGAGGAAAAACAAAGCTGTGAAATCGTGTTTGGTGTGTCTCGCGTCTTACTGCGAGACTCACCTAAAGCCCCACTATGACTCGCATGCTTTTAAGAAGCACAAACTCGTCGCAGCCTCCAAGAAACTTCAGGAGACAATATGCCCCCACCACGACAAACTACTGGAGGTTTACTGTCGAACAGACCAGCAGTGCATCTGTTACCTCTGTTTAACAGATACGCATAAAGGCCACGATACGGTGTTGGCAGAAGCAGAAACACACGAGAAACAGGTTGGGGCAGATAAAAACATTATTCAGACAGGGTACCTTAATAAGCACGATAACCGTTTTAGTTTGATCAAGTCGTTGTTTAACTTAATATACATTGCATTTGAGTTAAATATTTATTTCTAATCAGGCTCAGTTAGGTGAGATGCAACGGAGCTCTCAACAGAGGATTCAGGAAAAAGAAAAGGAGGTGCAGGAGTTGAGGCTTGCTGTATCGTCTCTCACAGTAAGTAGTATACTGCATAGAGATATACAGTACTCACAAATATATACAGTATATAAGTACTCACTCAAAAGTTCAACCTAGCCAATGCACTACCTTATTTAAAACCTCCTGTTAGTACATTTTGTTTTGTGAATCTTTGCCATGGTAAATTGCCTTTTCTGAAATGTATCTCTCCTAGCGGTCAGCTCGGGCAGCAGTGGAAGACAGCGAGAAGGTCTTCACTGAGCTAATCCGTTCCATTGAATTGAAGCGGTTTGAGGTGCGGGAGCTGATCAGAGCACAAGAAAAGACTGCTGTGGGTCAGGCTGAGGGTCTGCTGGCCCAGTTGGAGCTGGAGATTGCTGAGCTTAAGAGGAGAGACTCTGAGCTAGAGCAACTCTCTCACACCGACGATCACATTACTTTTCTCCAGGTGTGAGCTTTTCTTGAAACAATCCTTAAAATATATATTCAGACAATAGTATATGTATGTACGTTGAAAATGTTTTTATTCCATTTGCCTATTGGATCACATTTAAAATATAATCTAACACCTCACCTCAGAGACTAGATCAAAACCACAATGCTAAACATTTCCTCCTCCTTTCATTATGCCAGAACTGCCAGAAACTCAGCGCCCCTCCAGTGTTTGGGGGACTGCCACCAGTGACCTTTGATCCCAACTTCACCTTTGGTCAGGTCACAGTTGCAGTGGCTGATTTGAAAGGGCTTTTGGAGGAAGTATGTCAAGGGGGATTTGGCTGCATCTATGAAAAAGGTACCTTTAGTGATGAACTGTTCACATCCTTCCATGACTTGATAAAGTATTGAGCTTTTTTTTTTTTACCTTTTTTTTTTTAAAGTAACATCGCATTTTTATTTAGCTTAGCTATTGATTAATAAATAAATACTGAAATCACAGGAGTCCATAAAATAACATACAATATGTAATTTCCTTAATATATACTTCTAATATACATGCATATGATATGTGTGTGTGTGTATATATATATAGCGTAGATTGTTGATGTATTTATTCATGTTACCTTTCTAGTGCGAGATGTCAGTATTATAGAGTCCCTGAAGTCAAGTGTCCATGTGGAACCAACACAACAGGATGCCCCGCTGAACACCCACATGGAGTCAACACAAGGTGTGCCAAATATGGAACCAAAGCGGGAATCAAACTTTGTTGCGGTTACTCACATAATTTTTTTGAATAGTATGGATACATATTAATGATACATATTCAATATAGCGAGGAAGATTAAAAGAGACAAATCCAAAAAGTTGTAATGCATCAAAACTGGAAGTTTTTAGTTTGTTTATTGCAAGGAAATGCTATATTTCAATGGTGTTCTCTTGCAAACGCTTCCGTTCTTTGTACAACATTATATTAACCATTAATCAATGAAAAATTTAGAAAATATTAATCCCAATAGTCTAGAGGAGAGCCGCTCTCTAATGCTTTGTGGCGATTCCCTCCAGTGACTGCCAGACCTGGCCTGGACCAAAGTCCCACCAACCCAATGAATCCCTTCCTGAACCCAGGATCAACTGTCCCCTCTTTTGGGGGATTCGCCTTCTCACCGTTTGGTAGGTCAGAACACACAAAAATATGCTTTATCACTAGTTTGTACCATAGTGTAATAACTGCGACCCAAGCTATAGTGCAGCTGCCTTAACCCTCCTCTCTATGCCACATTGCTTCAGGCAGCTGTGGTCAGGTCTAACTGCCATTTTGTCTTCTCAGGTTCCAAACTTTCCTCGGGCTCCAGGCAAAGGCCCCAACAGAGACGGAGGAGGAGGTAGAAGTCCGCACATCACTGACTAGATGGTTCTCAGCACTTCACGTGGACCTCTTTAAATGGACCATTCTCCATTGACTTTTGGACCAAATGCCAACACCCCTCGTCTTTCCTTGAGTGACGCTGATGCCTTCAAGGCTTGAAGTTCAATCTGGTTGTTAAACATATCAAGGACACTTCCTAGACTTAATATGTGTCTTTTACTCAGAGGTGATCAATTTGAACAACCATATGTATCTGCTTTTTTAGATTGACCCTCATGGATTCACTAGAATGGTAGTGACTGTGATACTGCAAACACATTTTAACCAGTACACATGCAGTGCCTGTGGCATATTACACAATTTGTTTTTGGACCAGTAATTAACAAAAAAAAACATACATTTTGTATAACAATTTGATTTGTATAATAATTATTATTATTGTAACTACTTTTTTTTTTATTATAGAACTGTAAAAAAAGTTTCCAATAATGGGAGAAGTGTAACATATTTGGACTCATTGGGCATATTTGAAAAGCGATGATGTAGATTTTACCTCCCTTATTCAAATCCATGTAACTTGGTTTGAATAAAAACCCTATGCTTTCCTGTTAGTGACCGTTCCTAAAAGTGTTATTCATCATTTTATGAGTTATGTTAGTTTAGTTTCTGGAATGAAAAGGAAAAATATGTGTAGGAGTTATACCTCAAACATACTTATAAAATAAAAATAATTCACAATTGTAACCCTCAACAATTGTTTTACAAACCACTCTTGAAAAAAACAAAACCATATTACACACTCTTACATTTATATTAGCATTATTCCCTAATGAACCCCAACGATAGAAAAACAAATGCCTCATCATATTTGCATTCTTGTGTTAAAAAAACAACTTCACACAATCTGGGAATTACTTTCTTTTTGCTGTGAACATGATTAGCATTATTTTATGAGATACAATCTATAATATTAAAGTCATAACATTTCATAACATGGGATTTTATAAACATTGGGTTAGTTTGATCATAGTAACCAGCCTTATCATTCATACGTATTGCTGGTTTTTGTACTATGGCAATTAAATGTATTGTAATTTTAAAGGTTGAGCCCCACAATTCCACACAAGATATTCAAGGAATTGTAAGTGAGCAATACATTATATACAAAGCCTTTTAATTTAATATTTCCCTACATTTATACAGGATTGTCAGTGACTTTCAAATATTTCCTTGTAAAGATATGATCAATCACAACCCTTAAACATTTTTGTCAACTCTTTAAATTTCAACATTGCACCTGTTTCATTCAATATCCACATCAATCGATTTTTTAATAACAAAAAAAACTACATTTAGTTTTCTTAATATTAAAGACATTTTATTGTGATCTATAGCATCAAAAGCCTGCAGTAGGTCAATATAAATACCAATATGACACATTATTTTGAAATGCAATTACAATGTTACACCTAAAATAAATTACAGCATTGTGGCAAAATGTGTAAAATAGAGAAGTTAACATGTTCTTTCAATTTGGAAAAAGTCAACGAACTGATTTCTGATTTGCAATAAGCTATTAAAGATTCTAGTGGTGCGACGTCAAAATGACTTCTTGGTGGTACTGGGAGGAATTATCTGCGGTTTAAATAAGCCTGTTTCTTCTTGTCTTGATTTTTATTTTACCATATGATCCGTAGACCCACGTCACATGCTGTAATTAGTGTTTCAACATTTTGAGTGTTTTACTTTTGACCACAGTCTGGACCTAAAATAGATAGGCCTACAGTGGTGAAGCCAGGTAATTTTCAATGGGGTGGTCAAGATAGGACTAGTAGTTATTTTGAGATGGCCTAGAAATCACTATTATTCTAAAATAAACGTTTGTCTGACTAGATAACAATGGGCAATTCAGGCACCTCCAGCCACAACACATAATTACATTATTTGTAATTCGGGCAGTGGTGAAAAAAATAAAATAAAATTCTGTGTATCCAAAAGCTACATTTATTCTTGCAGGATAAAGTAACAACATCAGCATACAGCTCTGATATGTTTTATGTAGCAAATTGTCAGTGTAATTATTTATAGGGATGTATTTGCAGAAATAAAATAAAAGTGAATGGGGAACCACTACCATATACATCCATCCATCCATTATCAGAACTGCTTATCCTATGCAGGGTCACGGGGGAGCCGGAACCTATCCCAGCTGACTTCGGGCGAGAAGGCGGGGTACACCCTGGACAGATCGCCAATCCATCGCAGGGCTAACACATAGACATACAACCACTCACACACACACATTCACACCTATGGACAATTTAGAGTCACCAATTAACCTGCATGTTTATGGACTGTGGGAGGAAACCGGAGTACCAGGAGAAAACCCACGCCAACACGGGGAGAACTTGCAAACTCCAAACAAAAGGCCCAGAGGTGGGAATCGAACCCAGGACCTTCTTACGGTGAGGCAACAGCATGAACCACTGCGCCACCGTGCTGCCCCTACCATATACAACAACGTCTATGACATACCTGCGTCTGCGATCATTGTGGTTTGTAGCAAAGTGATTAACCAAATCCATTTGGCTCGTCTAAACTCCTAGACTGCCCAGTCTATCAGCAATCATGGTAGATCTGAGGTAGGTCTTAACCAACTTGAGCTTGGAAAAGCTGCGTTCACAGGCAGCAGTACTCACAAGTATGGCAACGGCAATGTGTCCATGGTCTGCTCAGGACGTTCACCTAATGGGGACATTACACTATGTCCTTCTAGTCTTGTGTTCTTATTTGTCTTTCTGTTAAATATGTTCTGTCACAATATTGCCTACTTCAGTGGTAGTTAATATCTCTTTCCAGTGTTCTTCAAAGTAGGATTCATTCTTGTAATTTTGAAAACGTTGCACAAGGGCTTCAACTACTTCGACAGCTGAGCCTAAATTTGAGAAATGAAGACTGAGGAAAGTCAGAGAGACATCTTGCATCACCAAGTGCACATCAGTAAAAGTCATGAATTGCAGGTCAATTTGAGCAAGCAGGGCTCATGCATCAACAGTTCTACTGCCACTGTGTTCTGCAGATATTTCCTCAAGGACACGGGCAATAGCAGGTAGTCTCTTAAGTCCAGCACGGCAAGCCATATGTCGCCAGGCCCACCTTGTCTTACTTAACCTTTGAACCTCTCTGGGTGCTCTGTCATACATTTCTTTCTGAATGTTAAGACACTTGGTGGGAGCATATGAGCCAGATATAAGTAGACAAACCTAAGACAAACTACCACTTTATTCTAGGTCATGTCTTTGGTTTTGGTTACTAATTGCATCCAATTTATCCGAGAAATTGTCCTTGTTCTCTGCATCCTCTGATTCCATATGATCCCTTTGTGATATGTTTTGAGTAGCTGTTAACAGTAAAACCTAAGGTACACTTTTTATATCGCTTAGATTGTCCATTACCTACCTAGTGGGTTCTTCAGATAAGCTACCCATTATAGATGCTTTTGCTTTTTCACCTCTTTCAAATTCTTCAACTGTTATAGTACAGTAAATCATGGCTCTTTGAGAGTTCCAGCCATGTGTGAATAGAGTACCACAATGCTTCAAAATGTATCCTCCTGTCACCCTGAAGTGTTCTCAGAAAGGGTTTCAGGCGTGGCTGGACTAGTACATCAGTTCTTGATTTGGAAATGTCTGTCAAAAAATAATTGACAAAAAAAATCTGCAAAGTTATATATAAAGAGTTGGTATACCTGAAAGTCTAATAGCACCAGTGGCAACTGGAGACCCCTCTCGTTCGCTCTCTGTCAGTCTGCTCTTTATCCATCCCACCTTGTCTGTCATTCTCCTGTGACTCAGCTAACTTCTTCTTGCTACTCTTATCAAAGTAGGAAACTCTATCGCCTGTCTTTCTTTTTGTGGTGGAGTGGGCGTGGCTTGAGCACCGGCTGCAGAGAGAGTGAGAGGATCCGAGAGCCGCTCCTCTCACTCTCTCTGCAGCCGACAAATATAAAGTGAGGGGAAATACAAATCTGTTTCAAAACAACATCTGTTGCTTTGCCTTATGCTCAGTAATACAAACACACACATTCACACACACACACACGTAAATGCAGTTTCAGCACAGTAACAAGAACATGAATACCTTGGTGAGAGACCAGGGAAATTACTCACACTAAGGCATTGTTGAAGTTTCAATAATTTATTGAAGGTTGTGCAACTTTATCCAAACAAAAACTATTGATAGTAAAAATAGCAATTCTAATAACTAATTTACTAGTGTCTTTCTAGGCAACCCAATGACAAACAAGAGTAAGTATTAGAACAATCCAAATTTAGTAAAAGATAGTACTACATTTTTTATAGTAACAACACATTTAGGCATTTCAAACCTTTAAGCCTTACAGAACAGATGTGTCTTAAGTGTCTTTTGAAAGTTATTTTCTGATAATCCTAATGAAAACACCAACACGCGTATCCACACTGAACAAATCAATCGGATCGGGCATATTTTATAAACGTCCTTGACTTGACTAAGTTAGCTCTGCTGGATAAATGTGCAGTATATCAAGATGCTTTACACATTTGAACACACTTTGCCCTATTATTCTTCAACGATTAGTTGTGTAACTCTGTAAGCTAGATGGAGAATAAAACCAACAACACCAGTGGCACTTGCACTAATAGTAGTAGTTTGCAGAGCATTTTAGCGCCTTAGCCGTGTTCCCAAAAAGGACAAATAAACAAACAAACAAACAATCAAACAAACAGACAAACAATCAAACAAACAAAAACATTACCGGCTCAGAATTGGCTCCAAGCGATCACCAAGCCAGTCCCTCAACTAGCTGGCACAATGTTAGGAAATCGGTTCACGGGACACTTGACATAGAGATGAGATCGCCACAAGTAAAGAATGCAAAATTAGGTATTGTTCTGTTTAAAAATTAAATGCTCAAGATTGAGTTGCACCAAAGACACTGACTGACTAAATTCGGAAAATGCAGAAAGTGATTAATTATTTTCTTTACCAAAATCCATGGATTTTTTTTTTATTGTATCATGCATCGCTAAATAATATTTAGTCACAGGTGGAATAACTTAAATCGTTGAAAATCAATCTCCATAATAATATTATTATCTTACCTGTACGCTATCAAAATTGTCATACTACAAGTTCCAGTTAAAAAGTTAAGTCTCCCGGCACTCGACGTAGCTTGCTACGTCTTAACTGGGACTGCGACTGTAACGTAAGGAAATGGTTCCGCCTCTAAAACAAAACGCTTCGGGTGAAGGACAAAATATGACTCGTGACGGGTGGCCAATAGGGTGGCAAGGCTTCAATCCACAGTGGCCACGGCCACCCCGCAAAGCCGCACCTAGGCCTATACCCGCTGGGCTGCAGGATAACCAATAGAAGATGGTGTAACAAGCTGACTAAACACACATTTTAATTCTACAATATGCATCAACGAATCATATTAGCTAAATATGATTGCAACGGACACTGTTCAAATTTAGCTGTCCACAGACTGACAAGGATTTGGATATTTGATTCATGTTTCAAGTTTAATGTTTAGACCACAATTTATGAGTTAATGAAACGACTTCCTGGTTGCTTCCTTCTGACTGGTTGCCATTAAAGTAGACAAGTGAAACATGAGTGGAGAGTCAGTCATCCACATACTCATTCACCTGGGATACACGCCCATGTTGTTCTTTGTTTCGTCCTTCTATGTTCCTTGTTTAGGCTGTTAGAAATGGCATCCACAACTACTATTTCTGTGCAACAGGACCAGTTTAGTTGCCCGGTGTGCCTTGATGTACTGAGAGATCCAGTGACTATTCCTTGTGGACACAGCTACTGTTTGTATTGTATCGAAGACTATTGGAGCAGGAACAACAAGGAAGGAATACATAGCTGCCCACAGTGCAGACTGACCTTTAAACCCAGACCAGCTCTGAGTAGGAACACGCTTCTGGCTGAGGTGGTCGAGAAGTTACATAGGACGTCGAGTCGACCTGCGCGTCCTCAACAATTCGCCCGAGCAGAGGATTTTGTTGAATGTAGTGTTTGCACTGATAGAAGGAAACGGGCTGTGAAGTCGTGCCTTGTGTGTGTGGATTCCTACTGTAAAACTCATTTGAAGGTCCACGAGGCGCGTTTTCATGGGAAGGCACATAAATTGATCACGGCGTTGGAACAACTTCGGGACAAAATTTGCCCGTACCATGAGAAAGTTCTGAGGGTTTTTTGTCGTACTGACAAGCAGTTTGTCTGTTCCCAGTGTGCCAAGGATAGACACTCCGGCCACGACACACTCTCAGTGGTAGAGGAGAGGGCAGTGCAACAGGTACACATAGGCTATTGAATTGATTACGTCATTTGGACGTAAGGTCATACAAGTCGAACGCATCTTTGTACTGTGCCTTTATTTTCCTTCAGAAAAAGTTGGAGGAGACTATTACGAGGTCTATGGAGAAAATTAAAGATACTGAGGAGGAACTTAAAAACTTAGTGCGATACATTAAGGTGAGCTAGGATTACAAATATTAACTTAAATCGGTTAAAATCCTTGAGCACCATATGAAACTCACACTTGTGAAGTATTTAAACTTATTATGGTTATTTAAACGTATGATTATTAAACGAATCAGGAACTGTGTAAACGTATCTTCTCTTTGTTAAGCACTCCGCTGATCTTGTCATCGACGACATCGATAGAATATTTTCCAAGTTGGCACGCTCGGTTGAGAAACAGCGGTTTGAAGTGAGGGAAGTAATCGAAGCCCATGAGAAGACGGCGGTCAGCCAGGCCGAGGAGCTGCTCAAGCGGTTAGAGAAAGACATGGATGAACTGAGGCGGAGAGACGCTGAGTTTGAGAGGCTTTCTATCATTGAGGACCACATTATTTTTCTCCATGTAGGTTGACCAATGTGTAACGTTTGATAAGTAATTTTCTTCTATCAAATTAAATTAGAGCTATATTTAGTTTTCCTTTTATAACTTTAACAATAAAGTAAATACATCTGAATAGAACTAATGGAATTTAAATGGTCAATAGCGTGGTGTACCGTGGCTGTCACTTCAATTTAAAGGTTGAGGTTGAGAAATAATTTGCATAAGCTTCTTCAAATTTGAAACCAACACCCCAAAAATACTTTATAATTTGAAAAAATGTGTGTTTGATTTTTTTTCGCTTCATGGCAGGAGTGCAAATCATTTGAGTTACCCACAAAAACGGTGGTACTCCCGCCTCTAGAAGACCATCTATACACCATGCAAAGAGCAGTGACAGGAGCCCTGGTGGATCTGAAAGACAGACTAGATGGAGTTTATGAAAGAGAAATGACCAGGATGTCTGACCAAAGTGAGTTAACATGATTCACCATAAGTTTAATGGGGGAAAGAATTATTCCTTTACATCTTTATTTTTTTTAAGAAGAAAGACGTTCAAAGGAAAATATTCACCTAGTCACCAATAACAAATCTACAAAAAACTCTAAAGGTGGGTGTTAATGCAATAAGTCATTCCCAGTAAGGTTTTCAGCTTTTCCTTTGATCTGTTAAACTCCCTTTATGCTTTCCAGTGAACAACACAGCCTACATCTCAGAGCCAAAGACCAGACCAGATTTTTTGCAATGTCAGTATTTTACCACTAAACGAATCCTAGTTTGTAATTTCTCAAGCAGTTGTGGCTTGGATAACACGTGTCCCTTTTCCAGATTACAATGATTTGACGCTGGAAGCCAATACGGCCAATCAATACCTGTTCCTCACCGACGGCCGACGGGTGGCGACCACGCTGGCTGAAGCCCAGCTTTACCCGGACCACCCGGAGCGCTTCAGCAGCTGGGCCCAGGTGCTGTGCCGAGAGGGAATAGCCGGACGCTGCTACTGGGAGGTGGGTTGGGTTGGTGTCAGAGGAGTCTCCATTGGAGTTTGCTATAAGGGGATGAAAAGGCAGGGAGGGGAGAATGACAGCAAGCTGGGGCACAACGCCAAGTCCTGGAGCCTGGACTGCTCGCCTTCGGCATGCTCCTTCCATCACGACAGGGACTACGTGTCTGTGGCAGGGCCTTGCGCCAGCAGAGTAGGAGTGTACCTGGACTTCAGTGGTGGAACTCTGTCCTTCTACAGCGTCTCTGGGGGCATGAGACTCCTGCACAGAGTCAGGACGACCTTTACTCAGCCACTTTACCCAGGATTCTGGGTGGGCTTGGGATCCACCTTGAAGCTCTACTCTTACAAATCCTTAGATTGATTCTTCCACCTCTTCTTTTTAAAAGTTTGTAAATTGTAATTTTTTTAATACAGGGTCTTTCCTACACAAAATAAAGTTGGAGACATTAGTTTTTCGAGGCTCATTTTATTCATAACCATGCTAGCAGATAGCAGCAGTAACAGCTTGGTGAAAGAGGGAGGGTGGCGCAGGTTCTCAGATCTTATTGAAAGCAGCAACGTCAACACTTTGAACCTGAAAGGAAATCATTTTTTTTGTTATTAACCACACTGTTCCATACTTTCATGTTTATTTAATAAATTAGAACAAAAACATCTTAATAAAACGACACAGGCTGTGACCATCGATCATTTGGTCTGCAAGTAGTTAGTCCAGGTATAGTGAGGGCACATAACAGTGTATATGGTGTCCCACTTACGTAGTCCTCATACTTTGTGATCTCCTCCTCTAGCATGTCCGTGCCCACTTTGTCATCCTCCACCACACAATTGATCTGCAGCTTTTTGATGCCGTAGCCCACTGGCACTAGCTTAGACTGGCCCCAGAGCAGACCATCGGCCTGCACAGAGCGCACACACTCCTCCAGCTTGGCCATGTCTGTTTCGTCATCCCACTGAAGAGGGACGAAATACGCGAGGAAAAAAACATGAGAGAGAGAGAGAGAGGGGGGGATGTGCAGGATAGAACAGGGTATGTCAGCAGAGTAAGGAAGTGTAGCATTGTGGAAGGGAGAAGAAAAGCCAGAGAAGAGAGAAAGGTGTTCACAGAAGAGCGTGTGAATCTGATGGTTCTTTCTACCACAGCACTGCTAAACAAGAACCCCCATTAATTATGTCATAATTTATGTATGGCGTTATGTATGGTGTAATTTGTGTGCACGCATGTGTGAGACAGTCATCTCCTTGAGGCTCTGTACAGACTGGCAAGTATTACGAATGGGACAATAAAGACAATTACAGAGAATCTAGTTTAATCTAATGAATGAAAACAACCACAGAAGCTATGGCGGACAGTGAAACATTTCCCAAAGGCCAGACGGGTGAGCTTCTCCCCGGCCGGCGGCGGGCCTCTGTGGAGCCACTTACGGGCTTGACGTCCAGCAGGATGGAGGACTTGGCGATGAGCGCTGGCTTCTTGGACTTCTTGGCGGTGTAGGCCGCCACGCGCTCCTGCTTGATTCTCTCGGCCTCGGCGTCGTCCTCCGAGTCGCTGCCGAACAGGTCAATGTCGTCGTCGTCATCGTCGTCCTTCACCTGATGGACGGGGGCAGGCTGCAGAGAAGGACCACAGAGAACAGACCTGTCCTCAGCCCTCTGGATGAGCGATCCTTCGAAACTCACAACACTGTTATAATAGCCATTTTAAGTGGAAGGTAGGTGGAGTCCCACCATTTTGTGCATCTCTGCTGAGGAATCTAGCCACTCTCTATTAAGGGCTGTATCCATCGGTTGTGGCAGGTCTTCCTAACTGACCTTGGCACTTGGGACAGGGGCTGCTGCTCCTTTGGGTTGTTTCTCCAGCACGGCCACTCGGGACTCCAGCTTCATCATGACTGCCCTCATGTCCTGTACAACTGGGTAGACAGAACTGGAGTTAGCACAGGTGGGGCAGACTCAAGAGTCAGCATGCGCGCGCACACACACACGCACACACCTTTGTGCAGACTGTTGTTTTCCAGCTCCAAGCTCTTCATGCGAGCCACTAGGTCATGGTCGCCATTTGCGTGGGAAGACTGAAAAACCAAACAAAGGAGGAATCAGAAATAGGGATTAAAGATGACGCAGCAGTAAAAAGATCTTCCTGGGCAAGCATTTAACCTCTCCAATCTGAAAGGTACATAGATGCCGAACTCCATACACAAGGGATGACCGTGCAGTGCTTCTAGTCAGGAACAAATCAAACACACAGACATGCAGTAATTGATAATACAAAATCAATGGTCAAATGGTTTATGGGTTCACACGCTACATTGAGGACATAAAACAAGTTGAAAAACATTGTTTTTTTCCCTTGACCTATTCAATTCTACACTAAGCCTATTTTAGAAATGGAATCATGCATCAGAAAATACAATGTGCTTAATCAGGAAAAACACCCTGCGACAACTTCCGCTTGGCGAAATTACAAGACACGGTCCATACATGCAGTTCATCACAAACAATTGAGACTTATTTGACGTCGCTAAATGTTTGAGATGGTGAAGTCACACAACACACTCCATTCCAGGCGAAACAAAAGGTCCCAGCGGGCAGAGCTGGTTCCAGCCCCAGCCATGCACCTCCCACCCCGTGGGGACAGGAGCACACGCGGCTGGGCAGACTTACGTTCCTGTGCTGGCGCTTTAGGGGGCGGTTGTTCCTGCCTTGCAAGGCTGTCTTGACCTGTGCCCATTTGTTTACCACATGGCATGTGTCGAGGGGAAGGAAGGATAATGGATGGAGAACGAGAGAGAAAAAAAGGAAACGTTGTGGCACAGCGAAAGAAAGTGGAAGGATTTGACACGTTAGACAGGTGTAGGAGGACGACTAAGAGGAGTAGTAGAAAAGACAGAACAATCATAGAAGAATGAATGGACTGGACCAACTCCCAACGTTCTTTCAGTGGCTGGGCTATTTTTGGTAATGATCTTTTGTTTTGATTAATCAAATCACCAAAGTTTGCTTCATTCAAAGACCATCAACATTCTGGAGCTACAGACCTAGATGTCCCAATTAAAACAGTTCAGCTAAACCTTGTAACAAGCATACTAAGTGCAAAATAAAATGCTGGCAGGTGAATACACTTCATTAAAAAAACAACAACACACGCACACAAGTTATGGAGTGGATAAGGAGGAGGAGGAACAAAAGCATTTACAAACAGCAGGCTGGGATTTCTAAGGAAAAACGCATGGAGAGAGTGCACATCACTGACATAGGGACTATGGCCTGCATTAGACGTCAGTAAGGCCACTCATAACAGGCCCGGTTTTAGATCTGACTCGTAACTGCCCCCAAGTCTGATGGAGGGACTTTACTGCAGAGTACAGGACCTGCACAATAAGGCCGGTGTCTTGTCCTCGGACAGCTTAGGGGTCCAGTACTCACTCCGTCTAGGGACTGCTGGATATTCTGGCGGGCTTTAGCAATTTCCTGCAGGATGGCACTAGCTTCTCTCTCCTGCAGGTGTGGGGGTGAGGGTGGTGGAGGCTGGGCAATGGTAGAGCGGGGGTGGGGCAGAGAGGAGCAAGTCAAACACAGAAATAAGCTGGCAGATGCGGAAACACATTTACACACACGCACACTTCGATATTATTCAAATCCAGCCAAATCAGCAGGCATACATTGCACATTTCTGTCCATTTTTACCATGCAACACACACACACACACACACACACACACACAGTGCATGCTGTCAGTGTCGGCTTTGCAGATGAACTGGGAGGTTAATGTTGGCAGGAGTAGCCCAGACTGCAGACACAACCCTGCTGTTGGCGAGCGCTGATCGCCCCCTACAGCAGTCCCCCATGACCAAGGTCCGCTCCCTTTAGCCTGGGACCATTTGGACAGTGAGCCTGCAGGACAGCTGCCAACACTCTCTCGCTCAGCTGAACCACTTTTAAGTTTGAGTGGCTTAGCAGGCACGCACCGTCAGCCAGTCAACCACACAGCTGCTCACAGCGCCATTTGAGCGCTCAGTGGCAACGTCACAGACGCCACCTCTCTGGTCGTGGACCAATAGAAGCCATGCAGCCGCCAGCCATTATGAGAAGCTTGAGGGAATCGATGATATCCGAGATGGCAGACCCAAACATAGCTTAAAGCACAGTGAAGGAGCTCCAGCTCCCCTTTAGTTTCGTATCTCCAGACCAGTCACACAGGAGACCAACATATTTTTTGGAGGAGTCAAGTGCTGGAAACCTACATTAAATCACTTTTCTCTTCTATGATATTAAATCCTGAGGGTTTGTTTCGGGGGGGGGGGGGGTTATTTTTTCCCCAGAGGGGCGGTCTGACTGCGAGCAGCTGTACCTGGGGGTATGTGGAGGAGCCGTTGGCGCCCTCGTAGAAGCGCTTCTCGGCCTCATCATAGCGGGGCTTGTCGAACCAGATGTTCTCCTGGGCAAGGCACTGTAGTCCACTCATGTTGATACTGAGAGCAAGAGAGAACGAAGCAAATAAGTGACTGGGACATTGACAAAAAACCATAACTCACTAATGGTTCCATAGCATTCCTTAAACACACAAGGCAGGGATTTTGGTTGCACTGCATGTTTAAAACATTTGGTAAAACTAAAGACCTATGAACTTAACACCATGCAGAGACACAAACTAAGTTGTCGAAAGAGCAATTAAGCCATAATGCAAATAAAAAAAAAACGAGTACAAGGAACTCTGATAAAACACCTCACCAAATGGCACAACTAAAGACTGAATAATCAGGAATTCACCAGCAGCTACTCTCTTATGACCACGTATGTGCATTACGTTCCTACTTGTGAGAGATCGTGTCAGTAGACAGGCATGTAGGCATTGACTGCTCCAGAATTGCTCAGTCTGCAAGCTATGGATTATGAAGAACAATAGCATGCATTGCCCTAGGTCCCTGGGGGCTTAAAGGTATCCAAGCCAAAAAGAGGAGGTGCAATGTTTTGTATAGCGGGCACTCCTATATTTTATGTTAGCAACCTACTGCAAATGCACTGTAGAACATTGAGCATTGAAATTGTTTAGCAGTGATAAAACCTTCTGAAAGCAATCAAACACAGACAATAGTTAGCACCAAGGAAAAGCAGTGCAAAAATAAATTAAGACGAGACAAAAAATACATATATCGAAAATAAGAACAGAATGCAAAGTCTCCAAAGTACAAACTCAAGCCAGACAGAAACAAAACAAAAACACGTATTTCCAAAAACATAAGTACAAAAAACATACAAGTCTCTCTCATTCCTAAAGACGAAGCGGCATACTTGTCCCTTTGGGGCCTGCCCTCGGTCTCAGAGTTGCCCCTCCTTCGGCGGGGAGCACCCCTGCCTTTGGGACTCATCCCGTAGGGCTCGTTCTCAGAGGTAGACCGGACGCTGCCCTTGCTGGACTGGTGCCGGGGGGTCCCGGGAGATGAACCATACTCGTCATCTGACTTCTGATGCTGGCCGTTGGGCCGCTTGGAGTGAAAGGTCAGGGTGCGGGATCCTTTAAAGCTCTGGTTCCCTTGGTTGCCTGGGCTCCCCTGGTGGCCCGGGGTCTTCTGGTTGCCTGGGCTCCCCTGGTGGCCCGGGGTCTTCTGGTTGCCTGGGCTCCCCTGGTGGCCCGGGGTCTTCTGGTTGCCTGGGCTGCCCTGGTGGCCTTGGTTCCTGGGGGAAGATGACAGGGTGGCGTTGCCGGTGTTGGCCACCCTGCGCTGGGGAGCGCTCTCTGCCTGCTCTTGGCCACTGCTGCGGGTGTACCACGTTTGCGGCTCCCCATGAGCGATGGGAGACCCGTAGGAACCAAAGGCCCCGGCAGCTTCCAACGACCCCAAGAGCATCTCCTCCTCCGACTGGGAAGAGCGTGTCCTCCTCCTCCTTATCCCAAAGTGGAGGTCGTCCCCGTTCAGGTTGCCCCTGTCAATGGTGGGGCCGTTCCCTGATCTAAAGCCCACGATGGGGATGGCATGTTGATGGCTCCCTCCGCGGCGCTGGTGCAGCCGGCCTTGATCCGGTTGGTTAATGTAAGGTTCTCTTCTGTGTTCCATCTTGCATTATCAGACATTGACAGAAAGAGGACAGAGTGAAGCAGAAGGTAGAAGCTATGGAGATGAGTTAACAGGGAACTTGTTTGTTACAGGAATGCGGGAGAATGCACAAACACATTGTAGGCCCAACGATAGGGACGGTGTGGTCGTAGACTGCACAGTGACAGGCTATCTAGATGCTCTCCATCTGTGTTAGTGAACAGAAAGTCTGGACTAAAAACAAATGCAGCCCAGGACATGAACCCCCCACCCCCTTAAAATTTCTAACAAAGCTTTCTTAATTTCTTGTTTCCAACTTTCGTAATTGATGGGGGGGGTCTAGATAAAAGGTTGTTGAAGCAAATAATTAACAATGAAACAGACAAATAAGGGCTCACACATACTGCCCCATCCCCACTTGTTTTACATCTAGATTGCCCATTCACAACAAACAGAATTAAGTAAGAACTTTGAACCAGCCCTAGCTAGGCTGGTTAGTTGATGTTGAACGCCTCAATGTGCAGCAGGCCAAAGAATAAAAACATTTCAACAACAAAATCAAACCTTAAACATTAGCATGGTTTGTCAAAGTAATGTAAGTACAGAGAACGTTCAAGGTTAATTAGGAAAATTGATACATTTACTACGACTGAAGTCATGCGTTAGGAGAAGCAAATTAAGAAATAGGTGTGGATAATCCTTTTATCAAGCGTATCGTTATTGTGGGTTGTATATATGCCACAACCAGTCGGTGACAAGATTTTTTTATTTTTATGTAAAACTAAAATGTCACGTTGAAATGCCAGTGAAAGACACGTGCATTAACATTTCCCTTAATACATTATTTTTATAAACAAGAAATTGACTAAAGTTTAGTAAAGACAACTTACACAAAAATACATCAGTTAAATCTCAGGAAACCGTGGCTTTACATAGCCAACTTCTAATGTAGCATGCTACATACACTTTAGAGCTCGCAACCCGTTAGATAATGCATGCTACACTCGAAGTGTGCAAGCATCACCTCTGGTTAACACTCACCTAACTGGGTGTTGAATGGGTGACTAACATATCCAACCAATGGCCATTATCGAAACAGATAAATAAATATGCAAACTAACATTAAAAACAGTCACCAATTTTATGTAGAAAGGAATACACCTGCAAAATGAAAAACCTTAAACCACCAACATTACTTAAATGTGCATTGTTAACTTATTCTTGCACTTACGGGGACTTTACGCAACTTAATCTATACGATTTCGCAAGCAGATAGCTACCTAAAAAGTATTTACAAAGAAAAGATCGAATATTTTGAGCATAATCTGTTTCTTGTTCAGTGCTTCAAGTAAAACTACTCAGGAAGTTTGACAAGTACTCAAAACTTGTTAAGACAGCCACGTGGCGAATAGTATTAAATGTTTTAAAATACCAAGCACATTTATAAACAATGTCTGATTTAGAAATGGTCTGAAGCTGTCAAACAATTTATCTATGTCACTCACTTGGTGTTTTAACGATGTTTTAGAGTTCGGTAAATGCTCAATGCGTGCTCTCAGTAGTAATCCGATAGTAGAAGAGACCGATTTAAACCGGGTTGAGAGAATATTTTTTTGAGGGGAGGGGTTTATACTTTCTTCTCCTGCGTGTTTCATGTTGATCAGCGTTTTAAAATGAAAAATAAAAAGATACAACTGTTCAAGTACAAGTTAATACCTTAATATAAACGAATCAGTTTGCATAAATGATATGTCAGAGTCATACTATTTATGGAAAATGTAGGCGTAGTTATTCTACAAGAGATTGGTATGATCCAAAAAAAAGAAGAAACCCCTCCCATAATGCACTGTCTTGCCACAAGGAACTCGCACTGGACAGGACTGAGTCCCAAATCGCACACTACTAGACCTTCCCCTTTCGTACTTTCGTACTGAATTTGCAACGTATACTGATGAGTGTATTTCTGCAGGCGTTCTACATTTTATTTTGGCCAATTGAGACATACCCAATATTATTCTGGTTTACTATATATATACACGCGCGCGCATATGTGTTTAGTATGTCTGGCATTGGGTATAATGGTTCTTAATCCAATAAAATAAATGCACACTCATTTTCGAACTAGAACAGTTAAGACGATGTTTTTAGACCTGATAAGATCATCAATTAGGAAACTGCAAACAGGCAACATTTGCAGTAAATTAAAGACTGACAACCTATTGACAGATACCAACAAATTGAGATGATTGAAATTGGTTGTTTTTAATGAACTTGTATCTATAATCTCATACCATTTGTATATTAGGACGAAAAACAGCAGTTCATATATATGTGCTATGCTTAACTACCATTGTAAATTTATTAAAGGTTGCTCCACCGATATACATATGAACTGCTTTAAAATCACTCTTTAGTTCCTACAGATGGCAGCCTATAGGCGTAGTACGTCTGATCCCTCACATCTTTCCATTCGTCTGATCCCTCGCAACGATTGTATTGCTGCAGACGGAATTTCCTGCAAGGGAATCACTTTTCCCTAAATAAGTGTGTATCTGCATTTGTTGATATTTATAAAAACAATTATTTATGTGACTTCGCCAAAACATCTAAAGATTTGTACTGCTTCAAGAATACATGCATGTGATTGTGAAGCATCCTCTCCTAAACTTGACAGTAATATCCTATTTTACAGCATAGTTTCAGTAAACCAGAGTTGAAAACCATTTTCAAGGATTGGTAAGTCTTCACAATGAAAATGGAGCAGATACATTGTCGGGAATAATGTAGCCTACTCTGTTGATAAAATTAGGATTGAGAAATCACAATTCCTTCGATGTTCGATGCCAAGTGCCTTGTTTTGCGTCTCGGCAGTCACCGTGACCTCCTACTGGCGGGTTAAATAGCCCATAAAGACGCGGCAAGCTCCTCCGCATCCGCGCGGCCGGACTCCTCAGACTAATGATAGTTTTTACAGACAGGCATCCTGGGCTGTCAGAGCTTCTCCGTGGAGGACCATGTGAACATGTAGGGTTTTATGTGGGACCAGTTAAGTGAAACGTACAGGTCTTTCTTGAGATAAGACGTTGTCTGGGAACTTCACTTGACGTGGGTTTACGGGAAGTTAGATCTTAATGATAATAAATAATTGTGAGGCGGAAACCTCACTTGAGATGCGACCAATAGTGTACTACTCTATCCTGTCCATCACACTGAGTCACCTGCGATTGCTCCACCCAGAGGTGAAAGGCGTGAAGGGTGACACCTTGTCCACCAATGTTTTGCATGCGTTTTTTTCTTTTCCCCCCCTCTTGTTTTTTTCGGGATGCTGGAATGGAATTCAACACATTGCACTGCTATGCTATCTCCCCCTTTAACCAAAGTGGATTTAGTCATCTGCCTCTATAAGAAAGTGTGGCACCAGGTACGACTTTTGACAGTGAGATATTCTTTTAGACCGACTTAGGGGACTTCTTGCAGACTTGGATACCATGGCATCGCACAACCTGAGACTACGTGAGAAATGTGTTCTCGTTTTGACCAGCCTCTTCCTTCATACTTCGATAATTGTAAGTTCAACGCTTCTTTATACAATTGCAGCTATATAACATTTGGCAGTATCGGGATAAAATACAGTATTGCATTTAGTTTTTCATATAATTTCACCATGATCATGACCATGTTTATTTTACTACTGCACATGTCTGTCCAACAAATGTTACATTGATAAAAGTCTGTAAAAAAAACCTATAACTAGTACAACTATAACAAAAGCTAATGAACTGAAATGTATTAATTGTGAAAAATAAATAATTATAGCCAGCCCAAATCCAGTTGCCTAAAAATATGTAGACTACAGTATGGAAGAATTTCCATAACACTGCCCAACAGACTCTCTCCATGTGTAACTAGGTGAAAGAAATCCTGGTTGCATAGTAGCAAAGAGCAGATGTCATTTTCAATATTTGGGCCATCTCTCCTTATATGCGTTTTTAAAAATTGTATAGATTTTAGAATGTTGTCTAAATGTAAAGCGCTTTACAAATATTTGTATTTATTTATTTATTTATTATCATCATTATTATCATTAGTAGTATTGCTCTTCTTCTTCTTCTTTTTCTTCCACTTATTATTATCATTATTATACCAGTTTGAGACCTATGGAATGGAATTTAATTAACGCAACAGTGCCCCAGATAGCAGCAAAGCATGAATATAATGTTGTTACATGCACGTCCATTCATTGTATAATTCACACACAGTAACTCACTGTATTTCTATGCCCGTGGTTCTTTAAAGGAAATGAATTATGACAGGTGGATAGACAACAAGTCCCACAAAAGGAGCGGGTGATGAGGCAACTGAAAACGCCTTGAAATCATTTTCATCCACCACTCTCCGTCTAAAATCTTTCGCAAATGCGGAATGCCACACAACTTTTCCCCTACCCCTAACCCCCCTTCTCTCTCTCTCACTCTCACAAACACACACACACACACACCCCTTTTTAGGTTCAATGCTCCTTTCAGGCTGCCTGGGTCTGCTCTAGTAAGATAACTGAGTTTGTTTTCTTAACATACTGCATCTGCAGGCAGAAGCCATCCATCCAGACTGTGCCATAATCTCACAGCACCTGAAGGCTCAGCAGCTCTGCATTCAGACCAGGCGGTCTGAGGCACGCAATCACTCCGCACACTCTGGTACGTACGTGTGCATTGTGCACAGTGCCATCAAGGGGGCTCATGTTCAGGGATTTCAAAAGAACCAGAATAATGTGTGTATGTGTGTGTTTGTGAGTGTATGCGTGTGTGTGTGTATATGTGTGTGTGTGTGTGTGTGTGTGTCATTCAGTCTGTGTTTTTTGGTGATTGCTCTTCTATACCAGTTTTGGTTTTCAAGACGTGTGTATGTTTGCATACATGAGTTCTACAGCAGAGAGAACCACAGAGCAGGAGAGTGTTTGTCTGTGGCGAGAGACAATTTATGGGTGACAGAATTACCACTGTTTTATCCCTTACCCACCCATGCCAGAGACAATGATCTTAGCCATGCTGACACTTGCTCTTCCCCAAGGCGGGCACTCTGTGCCCCCTGTGGCCAGGTGCTGATGAGTGGGACCAGGGAGCTGTGTCTATTCCATGTCCTCCTAATGGGACGTGTCACCACCATTCATGATCCCCCTCATCCAGTCTAGTCGAGTTCCCTGGGGGCTCCTCCAACCGTAGCGCCCATCCCCCTGACAGCGTCCAGCAACCCCACAGCGGCACAGAGTCACTCTCACCAAGCAGTTAGAGTTGCTGGTTGATTGCCTTACCTACCTCTGGTGATGTGACTCATGGCTCGGGTGATTAGGTTTGCTAATTATGATGATTCATTTTTAATATATGCTTTTCCCCTCCGGCAACTTGAAGTGTGTGTTTAAGTGGATCAACCACTTGTCTGAATGACGTGTGTGCCTCACAAGAATCTAGAAACATAACTAGTGCAGTGGAGGAATTCCGCAACAGAAAGTGTTCCAGTCAGAATGGCATGCCACGGTTCCTCAATGATATTTAATTAAAAAAAACTTGTGCTAATTGTCAGCTCTTCTAAGTAATTCATGGAGATCTAGGTAAAAAGAGGACGTGCGTGTGTGCGCTTGTTTTTCTGCACAATCAAGATAAAACCTGTTGTTATCTCCGAGATCTGCTTGTAATGTATCACGACCAGAGTGCAATGTAATCTAATTCTCCAGCAAAATGTTTTGGGAGTAGCTCTCTCCAAAGTAATTCCAGGAGTCATTGATTATCTAAAATGAGCAGTGACTCTTTAGGACCAATATTCTGCTCCTTGCTGGTGATGCCCATTAATAAAAAAATTATCTGTTTATCTATTTATTTAGCAACAGCTGAGAGTGGTGGATTTAACCTTGTCATAATAAAGTTGAATATTGGGTTTTGGACGGCAACCTGGTGGGATTTGAGTTTAGATGACTGGGTGTGGGATAATAATATACAAAGTCCAACTTAGAATAACAGTTCACAGAAAATATGTATTGTGCTATAGAAAGCATCATCATTTGGCAGACTCCCACAGTCATTGAGCAAAGACCAAAAATAAAGTAGGCAGTAGAATCTCAATAATTCATGCCTGTCGAAAAACCTGGCGCACACCTTGTGCTGTTGTGGTAACTAATAACATTGACACATTTGTGTTATTTCTGCTCCAGGCTGATTTGTGCTGATTCTGCAACAATTGTAAAATGTACATGGACTATTCCAGGTTAGAGATATGAAGTACATTTTATATTCTGAATTGAAAATATTATGGTGTTGGAATTCCTTAATCTTGTTTGAAGAATTCCTCAATCTTTTTATTTTTTATATATTTGTCGGCTTCGAAGGACATGTGTATCAAAGTGTCTTTAAGCCGCAAAGATGCTGTTATTGACCAAGTATTTTAATATACTCCAACAAATATGTAAAGTACCTGAATAAAAATTATGTATTCATAGCTGATGGATAAGAAGGTTTAATTTACTAAGACCCTCTTCAAGTCTAATGGCTAGAGAGCCCACTAAAGTGTTACATCTGACCAAAACCATATAAAGATGTCCATCTGTTTATGGCTCTGCCTCTGACCAGAGGAAAACAGGTTAATCTTCATCCCGCAACTAATCCAGCAAGAGCCTCCGACAACAAGATCAGGGAAACGAACAGCCTCCTGAGAAAACTCAAAATAAACCGACGAGACATCACAGAATCCCAGAAGCAGCACTCTCTCAGAAACCCTTCCTCCAATAAAGCATCAGCGCTGCCCTAGTTGACTGTCATTTCCGAGAAGAAAAATTTATATTATTTAAACATGTCCTCTCTGTGCCGAGTTGTCGGTCTTAAGGAACACGTAGGAACGCGGGGGAGAGATTGCGTACTTCACCAGACAGGGTGCTTTGTAGAAGTGGCAGGGAGACAGGTTATTGATTCGCACAGCAGCCCATATGTAAATTTCTTGCCTTTGTTTCAGATTAATGTCATGGACATTAGCTCTTGGAACAGCATGGAAATAGCTTTGCATTCTCTTTACCAGGAGAATCCTCACACACTCAACTTTCTCTTTAGTTTCTAATCTAAGTGAAAAACTGCTCGTTTGACAGGAGCTATTTTTTACAACGAGGCTGCTTCTATTACAGGATATTGAGGGATCTTCTGCCACCAAATTCTAGTATTTATAGGATGTTGCTCTGAAGTCTAAACCAACCTGCAGCCTACCGTGTACTAATTGAGTAACACAACTGTATTGTCAACCAGCCACACAAACTGTCATTTACTGCAGTGGTGGAATAGAGTGACAGATGTCAAATTTAGTGTCTAATGATATTTAGGCCAATATTGCAATATTCAATGTACAATTCAAGATAGGCAATATTTGACTCTTTCACTTCCTGCTTCATTAGGCGTCATAGAATGACATCAAACTATGTCCATGCAGTTTTCTCTTTATGGTAATAATAAAAAGCTTACAGTGCATTGCATCAAACTAAAGTCTAATCTAGTATTTTTATATATTTTTATGTATTATTATGTATATTTGACCAGGTTCCCAGCTTGACAAAAGCTTTACTTATTGTTGCTAAGTTAGAGAATAATATTATCATCATGTTTGCTTTAATAGATGAAGACTGTACATAACACAATATTAGAAATACAGAAAGTTAATTTAGCAAAAACCTTCAAACAAATGAACAATTAATGTTTTTTTTGTTTCTGTTTACAATCGAAATCAGACCAAAACTAACAATGTTGTAAATGCCTTGCCTAACCAACAGATTACAGTTTATCCCGATAGACAAGATTGATATCATGCCAACATTTTTTCCAATTTGAATTCTTTCTTTCGATATCATCCTCATCATCATCATGGCATTGCACCCAAGGCTGCAGAACGGAGTGGGATGAGATCCGATGCTGGCAGAGGGCAGAGGTTGGCCAGGTGGTCAACGCCTCTTGTTCCGAAGTCTTCCAACACTTCTCCAGCAATCAAGGTTTGCTCCCATCCAAGCTAACAAGATGGACTCCATTACACATGCATTTAAAAGCACAAAACTCGTTTAAAGGATAAATGGAATATATGGTATGTCATGCGAGGAATGCGCGCATAAACGTTTCATGCTATTGGTAGTCAAACACAAGTTGAGTGCGATAACGGCAGCACATTGTGTTGTTTATGTAGTTCAGACCCCTTTTGAATGGGTTTGCACATTCCTAAATTCTCTTGGTCAACAGCATGGCTACAGGGAGCACATATTTGTCCAAATAATGTTGATGAAAACAGGACACACCATCTTTTTTTGCAAAAAAATTTTTTCGCTTGTGTGTCAAATTAGTTTGTTGCTAATTCACTGCAACACTGTCTTGAGGCCAGACCATTATAACACATGTAATTCTCAAAAACAGGAATGCCATGAGGAATGCCATGATTCTTAGTAGGTACATACTAACTTAGCAAAGACACCTAGTTATACATCAGATTTGACCTATAACTTTCTACCTATTTAACCGTTATACTGCTCCCAAGCTATTCAAATACTCATTAAAGCTACTTGAATTGTGTGTCCATCAATATATAAAAGTGATCATGAAGGGGGTTGATTTGAATTGAACACATTAAAGCTTCATGTGCACCATTGTTTGTATGCATGCGCACACATGCCTTGCGCTCGTGCAGGCTGATTCAATTTCAAATGTCTTCGGGGTATGATTGCCTATTCTATGGGTCAGTTGTCCGTGGGGCGCTTATGGCCACTGATGTGTTTGATCTGCGGATCGAGAGACAATCAGGCCCCAGAGAGAATGATGAAGAGTCAGTGTCGGCGCTGTCAGTGACGACCTGCTTTTTATTGCCAACAACAGCCCCTAGACATGGCAGTCATGAGAACAGAAAATCACTGTTCATCATCACGGTTGTTAGAGACAAAAGATAACCAGTGTCCACATTGTCATCCTAAATTCCCTTCCTTATATAAATACAAAGCTTTTATTTATTATGATATGTATTTATACATAGATGTTGCTTCAAAAGCATTGCAAAGTTGTCTGTTCAAAGAGCACAGTGGAGAGTAGAAACAACCTCATTGTGTCTTCATCGCATTTGGGTTGGGTTTCAAACCGTTCCGATGTGTACTACAAGCATTTAGCCAATCTTGTGGGGTCGATCTCTCCATACACATCCTCCGGCAAACCTCCAAGGAAAGCTGCAGCAAATCGGGAATCATCATTTCAATGCTTGTGGGCGCCATATGAGGCGTGCGCTCAAGAGTAAAGACAATGTGTGTGTGTGTGCATGCCCAAGCACAGTGCAAGATAAATCCCCCCTGTGGCAGCCCAAAACCAAGCTTAACACATTAATCAGCCATTTTTATTTTATGATCCAAAGAAGGACTCAGGAAAGTGACAAATACTTGTTGACCGAACGGATTGATTGATGAGAGATATGATTTGACAACTCATATTGCAAGTAGATTGTTTTGAATAGTTGTTGGATAGTAAACAGTTAGTTTTGCATTGTAGTTCTTCATAGGTGCACATATTTTGTCATCACAATGACAGAGATTGAAAATATAAAAGCATTTGAAAAACTGTAGTGGTCATGAAACCAAACATTTGCAGATGGCAGAGGAATTTTTTTCTGCATATGGTTGGCAAACAAAAGGGTTTCTGCGTGTTGTTCTCTAATTTTTTCACAAAACACAATCGACTCTGTGTTAATACTTTACTAAAACCCAAAGGGACAAAGGATTACATCCATTAATATCAAAAATTCATCTTAAAACCCGACAGAGCTTACAGTTGAAGCCAGATGGCTTAGTCTGAGGCCGTAAGTACACACGTAAATGCCCTTTCCAGCTGTGGCAATAATCCACCATTTAATTTAACTATTGTAAACAATTTAGACTTGTTGATCCCTGTTTTTAGCAAGTGTAAGCTAAGCTATCCTTGTACAAGAATCCATGAGAAACGCATTTGTTTTACGCTTAAGGTTTAGTGTGTTTGTTTGACCAATAATTGGCTGACAAAATCATTGGCTCAACACACAGAACAACAAAATGGCTGATTCATCCGCTGATAAACTGAAGCAATATGTCCGTGCTATGTTTGTGCCTTTTGCAATCTATCCAGGCTTTGTCTTCAGGCAGTGCAACATAGAGGGTTGGAGTGACCTCTATCCTCCCTACGAAGAGGCCTGTGTTTTTGATGATGAGGACGAACCTGATTCGGAGGTAAATTGTATCATTTACACTGACATGATCAGTTATGTCAGGGCATACATTGTAATTCCCTGAAAGAGCACCCTGTGTATTGTGAAAAAAAATCAGCTTCTAAGTCTGAACAGAAAAATGTCTTATTTATATAACGCATTCCTTTTGTTTAAAACACCTGCTGTTCTAAGGTGTACTCACTCATGGCTGGTAAAGAGCTTTAGGCAAGCACAAAAGACTGTTTTTCTGCTGTTTGTCTTTACACATGGGCTGCCCCACCTCCTCGCCGACAGACAAGCTACTTTTCTACATTCAGACAGGTCTACACAGTGGGCTACGCCACCTCTCTCATCTCCCTCATCACAGCCATAGTGGTCTTCACTGCCTTTAGGTAAGACCAGACTGCTGTCCTGCTGCCCATGCACGCAGCAGCACCAAATGACTCATTTTGTAAATGTAAATCTGTGTTATGTAAAGTAAGAGCCTCTACTTTGATCTCTTTGACACATGTGGCCTGAAACATTAGCTTGGCACTTTCTTGCATTTGTTAGTTTGAGTATGTGCATTCCAGAAACTTTTCACTTGCCCTAAAACCCTCCCTTTTCAATGGAATAATTCAATTAGAATTCTCAGCGGAGGCTTGATTTGCGTGGTACAAAGCGGGATAATTATTATCTAGTGCTCTCTGGCAGTTGATAATGCTAATGATGAACTTAATGATGCATAAAAGGTTAGTGTGTGAATTATGTGCTCCTTTTTTAGCTCAGATTGTGTGTGTGTGTGTGTGTGTGTATGTGTGTGTATGTGTGTGTGTGTGTGTGTGTGTGTGTGTGTGTGTGTGTGTGTGTGTGTGTGCGTCCAACTTGGTGTTCCGAACAGGAAGTTTCATTGCACCAGGAATTACATCCACATCAACCTGTTTGCCTCCTTCATCCTGAGGGCCAGTGCGGTCTTCGTCAAAGACGCCGTGCTCTTTGCCGATGAGACACAGGACCACTGCTCCATGTCCACGGTAAGAAGGCAACCCAGGAACGGCAAAGAGGCTGACAGGCTGACAGAGACAGATTTGCGCCGATTGTTTGTTCTGAATTGCCTGAGATTGAACAAATCTTCGACGCGGTTCTTTTACAGTGTACAGCAAAGTAATTTTTGGTGGGGATAGGCTTCAGATCGATTGGAATAACAAAGCTGGCGTAAAGAATGTGCCCAGAGGTTAAACAAGAAATACCCCCCCCCCCTCAAAAAAAAAACCCCAAAAAGGTTTGGCACATCCCTTCAATCAAAATGCCCAGAAAACAAATGGAGTGAACTGCCTGTTTGAAACCCCACTGGTTTTAGATTAATACGCACCAACACCAGATTAGTCGTAGTCTCGGCCTGCCTTCCCCACCCAACCACCCCACTTGTGACCCTTGATGTTTTATGTTATAGAACTTCTGAACATACTATAAATGAACAATAATATTCTTTTTTTTCTGAACATATGTTTTTTTCCTTAAGCAACCATAAGGATAAAATTCAGTCCATCTGAAACCTTGCCCAGAAAAGCAGAGTAGTCCAAGTCTCTAGCCGCCACACATGTAGGAGATAGTTCCACGTAATCTCAAATAGAGGCTTTGATGCTTCCAAACTGAACTCGGAGCCGTGCCTGCTATCAACATTGAGTGGTCCTACAAGCTTTAAAAAATGTAGTGAGCCGTCTGAAGGCGAGCCAGCAGCAACGCCTTCCACCACAGCTTTCCTCCATTATGATACATACGCTATTTATCGCAGCAGTCTCCGGAGTAAGGGGTGTCTTTCTTGCTCTCCCCAGGCTGCGTGTAAGTCAGTCGTGGCTTTCTTCCAGTTCAGCATCCTGGCCAATTACTTCTGGCTGCTGGTGGAGGGCATGTATCTGCAGACTCTGTTGGCTCTTACGTTCGTCTCGCAGAGAAAATACTTCTGGTGGTACATCTTGATAGGGTGGGGTGAGTAGACAGACTAATGCTAATGGTTTCCCACAAGATGTGACTGTTCTTAAAGATTATGAACCAAGATTATGCCCAAAACTAAATATAGTTATTGTTGATAATAATTAGTCTGCATTCAGACAAATGTGTTGATATTAACCACATGTTAATGTAAATCATATCAAGGTAATTGCTAATGTCCTGCATATTTTTTGTAAATTAATGTGCGATTTCTTTTCCAGGCCTACCATCAACAGTGCTTATTGTATGGGTGTTGACCAGATATTTCTATGATGACAGAGGGTATGTATGGTCACCATTGCCATAAATTGCCTACAGATCACATTGCAACAGACTTGAGGGATGTTAAACGCATTGGAGGCTCAGTGGCATGAAGTCAGCGACGTGAGAGATTTTGCTATGTCTACTTGCAGTTGTTGGGACGACACGGATGCCGTTGGTATTTGGTGGATAATCAAAGGACCAATAACAGCCTCCTTACTGGTGAGCATCTTACTGCATGGTATTAACAGGAAACACATTATTGTCCCGCTTCAATGTTTTATCCGCGAATGACTCTCAGTTGTTAAGAAAATAAATAATTTGCTTGGAGGAATAGAGGGGTTAACAATTTTCCTTTTATGTTTGTGTTTACATGTTGCTTTGTGCCTGTGTGTTTGTCTATTTGTGTGTGTTGTGCCCAAGGTTAACATAGTCATCTTCATCAACGTGATCCGTATTCTGGTTCAGAAACTCACGTCTCCGGCCATGGGTGGCTACGAAACCGGACATTTCATGTAAGTGAACCATCACAGAAGAAACACAACACAATGATTGCGTCTAGAAAAATGTTGAAGCTGTGCATTTGATACTGAAACGAACAGACATTCTGCATTCAGATGAGTGACATTCATCAGTGACATGTCTCTTTAGAATTAAACGTTGTAACCACTTTAGGTGTAGCATCCGTTGGTCCGTAATACATAATGGGAGACAAAGAGCACCTGAAAACACAAACGATTCCTTCTCCCCAAAAGGATCTCAGTAATGGCCTTGTGGCACTTCATGAAGACAAGAATCCAGAGTGACCATTCATGCAGTCTAACAGCTTGCTGGGAAAGCCTCAAAATCAAATACACAATTCTCCCTGCTGGCCTTTATTGCTTGTAGAACAGATTTATTACTCCTCTGGGAGTTGGCCTCTTTAATCCCTGCATTTGATTGTGCCTTTAACAATGTCATTCGGGTTCATTTGTACCCATGCCACTCAGATTATGGAGATTAATTTTTGTGGTACTTTATTCCCGGTGGGCTAAGTGAGCAACTGAACCAGATGATTGAAGGCTAGATTAAGGCACACGATGAGGATGATTGTGAAGGCGGGAGGACTCAACCAAAACAGTGCCTGAAGGACGGGGGGGGGGCAGCAACTGTACTGGGGGTGGGGGGAGGTGGGCGGTGGGTTGGCGTCTCCAAGAGAAACACTTATAGCCGAACATTGACCCACTACAAGGTCATCAACCTTCCGATTCTCCTCAAAATAGACTCTTACACAATTCCCATCCATCTTGTCCATTAGCTCCCTGGCGGACGAGGTGGCTGCAGCCCCCCCCCACCCCCACCATTGGGGTGGTGTGGCTGGGAGGTCTTGTCAGGGCCTAATGTGAGACAAAGCGCCACACGTTAGGAAATGACAATTAGAAAGGAAATGACAATCGGCCGGTGGGGGTGGGGGGGGTTTCTGATGTGATGCATCCTGAGAGGGTCCCACGCTGGGCTCTGATTATCTAGCCAGTCCCTACGGATGTGTGCAGCCAGATGGGGGATTGGGGGGGTACTTGGTTAGCAGTAGTGGCCCAGTGGTCAAGCAGCTTTAGCACAGCATGTCTTTTGTGAAGGAGGACGGTGGGTGGATTGTTGTTTACCTTTGACCCATTCCCTGTTTCCCTCATTCCCTTGTTCTCGTGATCTCCCCTTTATACCCGTGTTTGTATCCGTTTCCCATGCAACCTGAAGGTGCTTGCTTCATTTTTATCTAATTTATTTCTCTCCTCTCGTGCTGACTGTCTCTTCCCTTTCTAACCCCATCCCCACCTCTTTGTTAGAAGGTTGGCTAAGTCCACCCTGTTCCTCATCCCTCTGTTTGGAATGCACTACACCGTGTTTGCCTTCCTGCCAGAGAACACGGGCGTGGCCGCCAGGCTCTACATTGAGCTAGGACTGGGCTCATTTCAGGTACAACACCGTACACCACACCTTACACCTTATTTCTTTATTCTATTAACTGTTTATTCGTATTGATATGTGTGTCAAACACCATTGGGAACACTGGCTCTGTGTATATCTAGGCAGTGTGAAGAGAGACTTTTAGTTTGTGTCTTGCGTTACAGTTTACATATTTTCTCCCTTTGCAGGGCTTTGTGGTGGCACTGCTCTACTGTTTCATGAATGGCGAGGTAATTCTTCCACGACAAACAGAAGCTCATAGTGCTTATCAGGAAATACCTTTCCTGTCATTGCCAGTGCGTCACATAACCACCCCTGTCTCTTTGTGCCTGTGTGTGTGTATATATATATATGTACATTTGTATGGGTGTGTGCATTCATTTGTGTGTGTGTGTGTGTGTATTTATATATATATATATATATATATATATATATATATGTTTGTATGTGTGTGTGCACTTGCATTTGCTTGTGTGTGTGTGTGTGTGTGAGTATATATGCATTTGTATGTTTGTGTATACACATTTGTATGTGTGTGTATGTATGTGTATTTGTCTGTGTATATGTGTTTGCACTGTATGTGTATGTGTTTGTGTGTGTGTGTGTGTGTGTGTGTTTGTGTGTCCAGGTGCAGACGGAGCTGAAGCGGAGGCTGTGGCGGTGTCACACCCAGAGTCACCTCAGCCCCGCCAAACGCCGTGTCAACGTCGCCCAGATCACTGTGCTGGACCGCGGCGGCTCTCTGGGCCCCCTCACCACCACGACCAGGGCCGTCGCCGGGGGCAACTTCTCCGTGTGAGCCACTTAGGGGAAAATGTCACGTCAAGACGCATCAGTGTCACCGTCCGACCTGACTGACTGACCGACTGGCCGGCTGGCTGGCCTCGGGGGTTGGGGACATAGGAGGAAAGACCTTTGTAGCAGGACCGGGGCTCTTTGTTTGTCTGAGTTCAGGGAAGCATGTGGACAGTCGACGGTGTGGTCAGTGGCGATCACACTGCCGGCTGCCAGGCACTGGGTGCCATGCAAGACTGTTTTGGCACGGTGTCTTCACGGACGAGAGCACAGCGAGCAGGAGCTGGGCAAGACCTGCAGGGTCTTTCCTAGTTCTATTTTCCGACTCACAGCCTACAGTGAAGTGATATGGTAAACTCAAGATGGAGATTTCTCTCTCTCTCTCTCTCTCTCTCTCTCTCTCTCTCTATATATATATATATATATATATATATATATGTATATATATATATATATATGTGTGTATATATCCTTCCTGTCTGTCAATGTGTGTGTGTGTGTGTGTGTGTGTGTGTGTGTGACTTGGATAGGGAGAGAGAGATCATTTGTGCCATGCAATGCTTTTCCTTATTCCAACAACATATTTGTTTCCAGCAAATTGGAGAACAGTCCTTGATGAGAACACTTTGATGTACAGTAGTACTGAATATTCATCACAACTTTCCAAAGGACTGAAATGTCTCTATCCTGGAAGTGGGGGGGGGGGGGGGGGGGGGGGGGGGGGGGGGGGGGGGGGGGGGGGGGGGGGGGGGGGGGGG
>JAVQJS010142749.1:0-34412 GCA_036024795.1 Galaxias rostratus | reverse complement strand
TAATAATACATTATATTTATAAAGCGCTTTTCAAAACACTCAAAGACGCTGATAATAATCTCAGGTTATTAGAATGTATGATCAGATTCAAGCGAACAGAAAGTATTCAAAGCGTTGGTTAAAAATTTGCGGAGTCTTCCAGCATAAAAAATTGCATCCACCTACCTAATCTTGGGGTAACTTAGTCCCATAGGTGTGCAGTAGACGCTATAGTGCATTATGATTCCGTAGATGAGCAAGACTAGAGTCGCTTTACTCGACTTGGCCATGCTGTTGAAGAACGGAACAGAAAACAAAGTTAGAGGGTGAAACCGTCTATCAGCATGCTTTGAATTAATATCCTACTGATTTACTTATCTAACCATGTGAACAATTCATTCATAACATAACATCGCTGACAGCAAAACTGAAACTAAAATTGGAAAGGCATGTAGACTATATTATCCATTCATACACATAGGATGAAATCACAAATAATGTCTGCTTTATCCAGTCCTTTTCATAAAACTTTGGGAGTGTCACAGATGTGACACAAAATCCATATCCATTGATAAGGCAAAGTAAAAGAAAAAGCAGGTGTCCAGGTAAAAAGCAACAAAATCCACAACTTCAAATCTTGTTCCACCATTGCATTTCGCCAACTTTCAACCAATTCCGTTCAAATTGTGGCTGCATTGAAAGACCGAAGACGTACCTATAGCAGAGAATGAAGAGAGTAGTGCAGGGGGGATGTGATCCGGGCGCGGCTGTGGTAGTGTGTGAGAGATAGCTTCTTTCTCACGGCACCTCGTTCTTGGCTGAAGCGCCTCTGCCGTTTCCTTATGTGCCCCTCAATTCAACATATACCGCACTTTTATACACAATAGGTGACTAAACGATTTGTTGCACAAACAAAAACCTCAATGAAAAAGAATTTCAGCGCCGTCTACATAATCTTTGTTCTAAACTTTTACTCCTTCGCTCTGATTGCCTCGGATTTTTATCCATGTATCGTGAGCCTTGCCTTTTTTCAGTAAGTCACATTAAGGATGCTGTAGACGTCATCAAGCCTTCCTCCAGGAATATAATAGTACAGTTCCTTCCTCATCGATGCACCCGTCAGACTCATCCCCCCACCCTTCTCTCAAAGTTTACTTCAAACATAATCTTCCAGAAAAGGGCGAATGCATACGTTCATGAACTTTTCACAAAACGACGAGGTGATCAGCACAAATCACCAACTGCTACTATAATGCCTCCTACGCGTCATCAATAACTTCACATAGGCTGTTATTATTGTAGCCTGGGCCCCTATTTGGAATAAACATGAATTTGAGTGATAGTAAAAATGGACTCTTATAGTGTAACGGACTGTTATACTATTATGAAAAAAGACGAAACGTTGTACCGTGTTTGAAGCTCTCCTTGCACATCCACTCTTCTCAAATAAATTTGACGGGCGCTGTCCAGTGCTGAATTTGCTTAAAACTTGGGGTTTTTGAACAATGATTGTGTAGGCCTATTTCCAGGACTGAACCTACTGAACATTAATGGAACGTAGCCAGTACGTATGCCTGGGCAAACAATTCGTTCCAAAACGTGCCAAACGATTGTTTGTAACGAAGAAGGTACCCTCTCTTGCCTTTAGTAAATTAAAAAAACATTCTCGATATGGCTAAATTAATAAATACCTGCATTATAATACTGCTACAAATAGTTACATTAATACATTACTAATAGTTGTAGTAATGATACAAATGATAAAAAACATATTATAACAATTGGTAGTTATTGATTTTCCTCTTGGCCTGGGACATTGAGAGGAAGAGCTACCCAAGGCTTAAAGAAAAGTCGTTGCTAGCCGCAGCCCAGTCTTATCGCCCTCTTGGCGTAGAACAACCCAAGTGACTAAGGATGACAGTATAGGGAAAAGATTAGGAGGAGGGAACCTAGTTTGCGACTCAAGTTATACCTAATAGCTTGGCCCCAAAACCGTTTAGATTGTCTTCACTTTATAAGCAAGGGGAGGGGAAATATGTTCAACTCTTATATTATCCGTAATGGCTATTCTCAATTTATGAGTAGTGGCCTTTGAAGAATGCAACGGGGATTTGCAGTGTCCCTTGACTACTTGCCTGCATAAGGATTTTGTAAGGCGAGTGACGCATGGCATACTCATTCTCAGTGGAATCAATTAGCGCGTGTATGTTCTTATTGGCCTGGACGCGAAAAGAGACAACATGTAGCAAATGTCTTGAATGAGTTTCTTAACGTGTTGGTATTTTTCGTAATATCAGTTTACAGTAGTACTTATTAAACTGAAAACTAATGATGAAGTGAATGATTGGCATCAAAGTTTAAGTCAAACCTTCGGCCACACGTCAGCGACTTGTAAGGCTATTCTGACGCATTATGACGAATTCGCACGCACAGGCATCGTGAGATGTTCAACTTTAGCTTTAGGACGTGATTGAAATAAATAACATTTTGTCTCTCTTAGACTGAAGTGAAGACTACATGCTAGAGTTTGAATTGGGAACCTCACCAAGAACGACTCCGTGTTTTGAACTAACGGCGCCATCGCGAGGAACAATGAAAGACCTACAGGCTGTCCTCTTTTTCCCTGCTCTTGGCCACACACACACAATGGCTCGCAGTTTAATCTAGGTATAATAATAGTAATTTTAGGACCATCTAGAATTTGTCAACTGCGTCGGTGCAGTGAAATAGTGGAAACGATTAAATTTCCTGTTCATCCGTACAAATTATGATTTCTCAGATTTTGATTAGTAAAAGTTATTAGCGTAGAAATTGCTTACAAAGTAGCCGAAAGCTCCCAAAATACAAGCATCAATGATTTGAATTGTTTTACATACGGAACGAGACACTCGTCTTATCTGCCACAGACATATACTCAAATCACCTCACTGATCTCTTTTCTTGATAACTATTACAATAGTAAATTGATCATCTGGTTTAATGATTAGTCTCAGCCCACCTGTATGACAACAAAAACAAAAGCGCTCGAAATACTGAAAAAGTGAAGGCTCATTGGGAAAACAAATATCCATTACCTTTACCGCTCATGTTACGCAGGGTCGCCTATCCCAGCCAACATAGGGCAAGAGGTGGGGTACACTTTGGACAGGTCGCCGGTCTATCCCAACATGCAGGTACAGACAACAACTCACATTCACACCTACGGACAGTTTAAAGTCACCAATTAACCTATGTTAGCACCATGTTTTTGGACTGTGGGAGGAAACACGGGGAGCACATGCGCACAGAAAGGCCCCTTAACCAGATAGGGATTTACCCCAGGACCTTTTTGCTGTGAGGCAACACTGCTAACCACCCGAGTTATAGAAAACTTAATAGTTAATCATGTCACCAATATGTTAAAATTGACATACAACCAGAATAGGATTTAAGTTTATATTTTGCAGAGCAACTAAATATCTAAGGTCAGTAGATGTCAGCATTGCACCAGCTTCATGCACTTAGTTGATAGGATTCAATATGTTTGATTAATTATGCACATTACAAATGTATCCCAATCATTTAATTCATGACTTCCCCGTCCCTTAATATATATTTATACCGAAATAGTTTTAGCGGTGGTGTACTTGCAGTGTAGAGCCGTGTCAAACTGAGTCAAAATTGTCTAGAGGGCGCCACACACCTTGTATGCGTTTTTCTGAAATCAGGGCTATAGGCTTTAATAAATTGTGAAAAACATCATGTGATAACAAATTTCAATGTTTTCCATCTCAAATATGGATATACATTTATTACGAATTATGTTAAATATGTATTGTTATTTTGATTCTGAGATTAAGATCAATTTAATCTACCTACTCCAATTTAAACCTTGTATAGTGTCGGCCATATTGCTGTCTAAAGGGGGGATGGGGGGCGGGGGAGGCGGCTAGCATTTTGTTCAATAGAGGGATGAGTTCTTCCTTCCTTGGCCTCATCGGCTCTGCGCTACACGTAGCTATTGTCTCATTGCGAGCTTCGCCGGTTATTTCGGGGCGGACTACGTACATGCAGTGATTTCCTTACACTTATTTAACTTTTTGGGCTAACTTGCTCTTAAACTACAAACAAAAAAAAAACACTGATTCGACTGGATTTACGTCCACAATTGCGGGTTTTAAAGATTTCCCCATTAGAATTGGAGGTTACAAAGTAGCCTAGGCCTATGCGTTCTAGCATGGAATTCTGATGGGACAGACCGTGGTCTGAGATTTTTACTTTGAAGATTCAAGTTATCGATGTTTCATTTCGGATTGTACCCTAAAATTCATCATCTTAAGTAATTGAAGACGCATGTAGCCTTACTTATATTGAAGGAAGGTTGCTTTGTAAGGTAAGAAATGTATCCTAAAGCAGTCGAACTGAAAGAAGTGGACTAGGGCCTTTGTTCAGTACTTTAATAAAGTTGCAAGGGAGCTGGACACTCAGGCTCTAAAATACGGCGGCTCTCATCTTATATGGTTAGATAATTTCGACCACATGCAAAAAAATCACATGTTTATTGATTTAACTTACATTTTACAGAGATGTCTCTTACTGAATGTTTTCAGATTCGTTTAACTGTGTTGCACCTAGTTCGGGACATAGGCCAGTGTATGCGTTTATGTTAGATCATGTTGGTCACCATGTTATAATATATTTTTGCACTTTAGGGTTGCAAGGACCAGATCTACAAGATCTGCACGTGCAAAGTTCTGCACAGTGTAGGGACTTACTCTGATATTTATCGAACTGAAAACACATTGTTATTAATGCATTCTGATATAACGAGCACATGTGCTTGAGTTGTGTGGCCAAGCGTCAGAAAGAGACAGCATGTTAGAGATAACATGCCCTGTCTGCTGGAAAGTCCTGTCTCTCTTCCATCCTGACCCGACACACGGACGGACGTGTCTGCTTTGAAACACAGTTGGAAATGATCCGATCTGGATGCAGAGGCAGTTGGTCGGAGAGTGAGGAAGGCAGACAGGTTGCTTTTGTGGTAAAACAGGAGTTGGGTTCTCACCTTTTTCTCTCACCAATTAAAGAATTCCTGTCAGCTGTGGAGCCGTCTCTATATGCATGATACTGGCTATTGAATAAAGTTGTATCTGGTGTTTGCCACAGCTAGTAGGTCTCCCGTGGTTTTGTTTTAGTGATTGTCAGTTCAGACTTTGCAGCAATCTTACATTTAGTTTATTTTAAACATAATACACTACTTTATTTTGCCCATTATTGTTTATAATACAATATTTTAGTTTTTGTTTTTTCAGACTCAAGCTAAGACGCAGTAACCCACAAGATATTATCTTCAGTTGAGAGTCAGGGGGGAATTAACACTTTCTAGTTTAGCTTCCTATTTTGTCTTTACTGGCTAGAGAGATCAAGGAGACTTCTCTTGTTTGCGGGGTATAAAGCTGGCTCCCTTTCCACTCCCTTCTTCATCTTTTACTTCTGTATAGCCTGAGACAGACACAGCAGGTGGCTTCTGTGGTATGAATGGGTTCGGAAGGAAGTCCCCCCAGTGCTCTCTCTCTCTCTCTCTCTCTCTCTCTCTCTCTCTCTCTCTCTCTCTCTCTCTCTCTGTACTCTCCTATTTACTCTGATTGACTGCAGTGGCACGCTGCCATGACGATTTAACCATTCCACCATATGGAGAGAGTGCCAGGGAAATGACAAATGACAAAGTTACAGATTAAAAGCATCTCTCCCTGTCTATACCTACCACTTTGTAAACATGTCTAATGTCTTCCGTTGAGTCTTGTTTTGAATGCAACTGCTATTGTGCTTGTATTTCTGGTCTGCTTGTGCAACCAACACTTAACACCATCTTGTAAACCTCCACTGGTCCACTTCAACATGTGCAGGCTGGATTTTATCCTATCGTTCAAAGATGTCCTTTCCTTGTCCAAACTCGCACCTTTTTGGTGGATGTGTGTTTAAAACGTACCGGAATGAAACTCTAGGCACTATCTACATCTCTACTGCAAATATTGCACAATCCCGCAGCGCAAAGGTTGCCAGTGCCTCACCCTGCCTCCTCAAGATTAGACATTATTTTATTAACCGGAATGGCAACGTGAGACATTGGTCACGTCATAGACTGGTTCCCTTTGAGTGCACAATGGAAACTCTTTCCTGGCTGAGAGCTCCCCCTTTGCCACCTCATCAAAGGGCTGTGTCAACCTCTATTGGGTCCCATTGACATCCACTCATCACATGGATAGATAGTTGTACCATGGTGAGAACAGGATCCTGGTTATCATCATCTGTCAGGACGTACAGCTATCAAGTTTGGTTTACCTGTGGGAGCCCCGCGTAGTCCCATTTGAACACTTGATCTGAGCTTAGATTTGTAAGACAAATGCTTGGACTGACAAATTATAAGCAGTGGACTGTTAGTGTTATCATTCATATGTTGTCCTCTCTTCTCTACTCAATACTTTCTACTTATTTCCTACTGATTCTTTTTCTAACCCTCTCTCCAAGCCCAGTCCCCAGCTAAGGGATTCTCCGGCTCCTCTCCCACTCTCTCTCTCCACACCACCATGGTGTACTGAGGCCCACTGGGAGGGAGCAGTCCCTTAATCTGACATGGCATCACTGGCAGTCTGGCACTAAGCCTGCCTCCTCGCATGTCACATGGCACCAAACAGGATCCGGTCCCCACCACTCGTGTGAACCCCCCTGCCGTGTGTGTTTGCGTGCGTGCATGTGTGTGTGCGCTTGCGTGCGTGTGCGAGCACGCTGAGTGAGAGAGAGGGAAAGAGCATTTACACTCTGCTTCTAAACCCATCTAGGCAGCTGTCAGCACCAAAGCTATCTAGGCATTAGAAATGTAGCTCCTGCATTTTTCAGAGGGAAACTCTCTTTGCATAGACGTTTATCGACTTGTTTTTTACATCATTTCAGCAATGCGTCTTCTAAGAATTCCATCCTTCTAAGGGACAGTAGCTTCTCCCAAAAATAGCTCTCTGTGGATGGAACATTTTTAAAATGCCCATTAATAGTACTCATAATTTGTCTCAGAGTAGACAAACACATACTTGTTGTAAATTAATCTTCTTAGATGTGCACAGACTTGCATCTCGCTCTACAACCCCTAGAAACTGTATTTCCAATCGTATCCATAACCGAATATGTTCTGCCTCTGTATTGGAAAGCTCTCCAAAGAAACACTGTAATGACGTATTTGTTATGGCTAATCTCCAAGATATGGGGCCTCATTTTTGATGTTGCCTAAAAGCAGATCAAATAATCAGCCGCTAATTGGATTTGCAGTGGAGTCGATTACGGCCATCGTTAGTTCTGGTGAATTTGTCATTCGACATATAGCATTGCCGGCAATAATGCCTGTTTCTGCATTCTTCTCTTTCAATAATCCCCTTTTCATCTCTATTTTTGATTGAACAGCGATTTGCTAGGAAAATGCCGGTTCTTACCTTTCAATATTCACAATTACAAACAAATTGCTTCTTAATTTTTCTTAGGAAGGTTTTTGCTTGTCTGATTACTTAACCACATTATCTTTTTATTTTTTTGTATAGCACAACAACAATACTTGTGATCGATTGGTGGGCTAATAGCTCAGGTCAAACCTTTGTTTGCCTTTTTCAAATGGGGCATCTGTGTATAGTCCTCATTAGCGTTTGTGCTGACCAGTCTTTGCATATGTATACGGCTCTGTAGGCCCTGGGACAGAGGGCCTACTCTGTGGGGGAACACTTCAATGTACAGTTCTAAGTCCTTTCCCTTTGTGTTGTGAGCAAATGCTTTGAAATGGATAGCGTGGAAAGATAGGAAAAAGGAGCCTGCCTGAAGCCAGGCACTGCTGCCTGAATTGGAGTGCATTTTCTCTTTCTTGAAAGGACAGTTCCCTTAGGACCCTTCCAAAGCCTGGGTCAATCAGTAGATTATGATATTGTGTGTGTGAAGAAAAGAACAAAACAGTGGGCATGTTGGTATTTGTATAAATTGCGATGTGTTAAGTTTTTTTTTTGCTTTGATTCAGAGCACAGAAGAGTGCAATGATGTCCTCTCTTGTCTTTGGAAATGTAGATCAGCTGTTTGTATATTGCAAGAAGCCTGTGGGTAGAAAGGTCAGCTACGTACTCTGAGGATCTAAACACTGGCAGACGTCAGGCCTCAGTCTCCTTTTGGAATCACTTTTGTTTTCTCACTAATTTTACACACTCCCTGTTTTTCTTGCTACTTGTAAAAGAGCTTGTGTTGAGCTTGCCTCGTCGTTGAAAAAGCCTCGCTGGTGTTTTCCATAAGTCACCCTCTCTAAATGTAAGGCTGCTTTCTCAAAGCATGTGTAACAACCAGGGTGCTGGTGGTGGGTGGCAAACCTTCTTGCCGTGCCTTATCAGCATGCGTTCCGTTGGGCGAGCTCAGGCTTGTGGTCTGCGGACACAGAGGAAGACTCCTCGGACAAAAGCACGTTTGGAGACATTGCACCATAAACAAACAGGTTGGGAATTTCCCCCCACTTGGTTGCGCAATCCTGTAGGAAATAGGGGAGGTTGTGTTTCTTTTTTAATTCAATTCCGCCCTGTTTGGCTCACGTGGAATTGCATTGATTATCTGATGAGTCATCTGAGAACTCCACAGAACAGCTTATCGTAGCAATGGTGATCCGCCATTTTAGAGACGTTTGTTACACTTGTCAATCCGGTTGGCTGTATTTGTAAATACAAGATATTTCCCATGGAATTCTTAAACTCAGACCCATCACCTGGGATAAGAGGGGTGAAAAACAAGTAGATCTACTGACCGTCCGTCACCTGCATAGTTTGGCCTCCTCACAGCGGATTAGTCTTCTCAGTCAGGATTACACACTCCCAAGGCATGTAACACCAGTGGATGGGAACCCTCCTGACCTCCCCCTGACCCCGGGTGTAGCTAGTATCCCCTGTTGACCTACCATGTAGTCTGACGCCAGCCGCCAGTTAGTTTGTTAAGTTGTCGCTAAGTGGCTCACAAGCCTGTTTGTAATCTGTGTTGGTGTTTGGGATCATGGATCAGTTGACATTTCAGGGGCAGGGTCGAAGGTGACACTGAGGTCCGGAGGCCCTTCTGATTTCTTTTTTTTAAAACATCAATGTTAGCCTGGTCGTGACATCAGATGCCATGAGGACTGCTGCTGCGTGTCTTGTCAGCCTGTAGAGGAGCGGGCGAGGTGTAGCCGCGATCACGTCAAACTGAACAGCAGCGGGCTGTCAAAGGACATGGGGCACTACGCCGTCACAATGAATACCCTCACGCAGGCTTTGTTCTGTTGGTGACCTTGCTGTGTGTTTGTGTGCAGTGGGTTGGTTTCAGACAAGCCTTTAGGGTGTGCGTGCTTGCACTTTGCCTGTGTGTCTGACAGTGTGCCTGTTTAAGTGTGTGACATGGGAAATGGGGCCCTGCACGCACACAAGGTAAATGCTGTCAGCTACTGAGCTGCGTTTGTGCGCCAGCAGTCCACATGTCTGCAGGACGCCAATTCATCCATCGGCCTCTGCTCTTTTATTACAGGCCTTACTCAGGATGGCTCCCTGGCCTCCCTTTCTTTTTCACATCGGTGTACGTTCTCTCTTCTTCACTCCTTTTTTTACTTTCTTTCTCTTTCTCTTTGCAGCGTCTTGGCGCGCCACTCCCTTTCTCCCCACGTTCTCTTGCCTACCGCTCCACTTCCAGGCCTCTCTGTAATGGTTTCTCAGTCGATACCATGTTGACTCTCACCCGCGTCCATGCGCCGTCCATCTTGGATAAGTGGGTCGATACTTTGATGACGGTTCTGTGCTGTCACCGTTCCTGCTCTTTCCAAGCCAAGCGATATCGCTCCGTTAACATTTGTGTGTCTGTCTTGCCAGGCAAATTTATAAACAACATGAGATGACTACATCAGCAATCCTTTCACGTGTGTGGCATAACACCCCATTATGATGCTTGATAATACAGGTTATTTTCAACAATCATGACTATGGACTGTGAGCCAAAGGCACTAACAACGCAAAACCCCCCTCGAATCCTGTTTGCCAGGGTTCCTTAGATAATAAGGCTACGGCGTCACATATTATGTTACTTGCTTGTCCGTTCATGTTCAATAAAACAAGTGTCCCACCTGCTGTTTCTTGTTTCATCAGTGCCTGACGGCACATGTGATTCCAGGAGCAGTCTTTTTTTCAACGTCTCCCTCGAGTCATTAAGAACAAATGTTATTTTGGAAAGCACAGTGGTGCCCTCGTTCATGTGTGATGACACAGCACTAAGGAGGACACGGCCCGAGGTGTTCACTGTCGACCCTCCTAAGCGTGGCACCTGTTCCTCACGATCACTGTGGTGATCTCTCACAGAGTGAACAGATAGCGTTCTGATGTCAGGGGTAGATCCCCACACCCTGCCTGGAGGAGTGAGGGGCTGTGCTGTCAGGGGTAGATCCCCACACCCTGCCTGGAGGAGTAAGGGGCTGTGCTGTCAGGGGTAGCTGGCTAGATAAGCAGTGGCTGGGTCGGCCGAGCGGCGGTAACACTGCGCCTTGGTTGTGTTCGGTTGGGAGGCTTTCGTTTGTGGAATGTGAGCCATGCGGGTCCACGGTTGGTTGGCACTTTCCTTTCCGCTCCTGGTTTGTCAGATTGGTTCAGACCTGAACAAAGCCTCAGGCAGCTAAAAGTCATTTCTAGTGTCACTGTCGTCTTAATGTACCAGAAGATGTCTAGAAAATAAACGACTGCACTCACCTTTTTCTCCTAGCTGAACGCTTTGTCGCCAGTGTGTTTCGACCAAGTCTAACCAGCTGATGCCGACTCTCTTCCCTGTGCCCCAACAGGCCGGGCCATGGGTTGTGTCAAGAGCAAAGAGGACAAGGGTCCGACGCTGAAGTACCGACCAGACAACGCGTCCGCCTCGCCGGCCAACGCCCACATGGGTCACTATGGGCCCGACCCGACCTTGCTGGGCCAGTCGCCGGCCCCTAAGGGCCAGAACAACAGCCACGCCCAGGGCCTCACGCCCTTCGGGGGGGCCTCGTCGGTCATGACGCCGTTCGGTGGCGCGTCCTTCAACTCCGTGGCCGTCAACAGCCCATTTCCCAGTGTGGTGTCAGGTGGGTGAAGATGGCTAAACAAAGTTCTGTGTGGATTGTCTGGTTGCTGTTGTGGTTTACTCCGGCTCATTCATTGTGCCAGGGGAAACGGCGCCAAAAGAAGTCTGGTCCGATACAAAAAGTTGTGTTCCGCTTTGAAAGGCATCCATTTTAAAGCCCCGATGAAGGACCGCTACTGTAACAATTCATGCCTGAGCAATGTGAAAACAAGAGGAAGTTCATGTTTGGAGAGCCAACTAAATCTGTTTTGCATTGCGCCTTTCTGTTGTTTATAATTGTTGCTAGTTAGTAAGCAGTGTTCTGCTTCAGAATAGGTTTGATTTATGCAGAGCAGCACTGCTGGTGCATTTGATATGCAAAGAATTGTTATGACCAACAGACGCTATGCAAATAGGATACCTGAAACATTATTTTCCGTCAGAATCCAAAAACAGGCCTCAAATCAGAACGGGAGACAGAATGAGAGCTCAGCATGCACGTTGACATGTGCAGAGTTGTAGAAAACATAGTATATCTTAACTTTGTTCAGCAGGACTCATTATCGGTTTAATAACTACGGATCAAGTGTTGTGAGTAATCTGGATATATTGCCGATGTTGAGGCGGTTTCTGTCTCAATTTATTTTCAAGGGCTCTTCTGCTCTCTCTGTCTCTCTCTCTCTCTCCCCCCCCACCTCCTTCTCTCTGTGAAATTCTCTTTTTCTCACAGTCGGCTCCTGAGGGGCTGCAGAGATCTAATCGCGCCGGCTCAATTCCTCCAGATAAACACATTAGCCCAGTGCAGTGTCTCTGTGCTCTGTCACTACTCTGACCCTGATCCGATAACCTTAGGACAGGCAGCCATCTCTAAGCACAGCTCGATTCATTACGGCCTGTGGAAATTGAGTCGAGCCAACGGTGTCTGGCAAACCTCACGTTTGCGCCGTCCATTCCGTGTGATAGATCTCGAAAGGTTCTTTAGCCGTTCCGAAACATCAAAGGTCCGCTGGAATGCAGTGAAATGTACAGATCGGAGATCACACACTCCCATCAAAGAGATGAAAGACATAGACGGATCAAGCAGTGAACTCTTTTCAAATGATTGATGTTTGCTGAATGTATCATTGCTAGTTTCATTTTCAACCTGGGTCAAATATATGCTGTTGTTTTTTTTTTTTTGATTGAGCCATATACCCAGTTTAATCCCGTTTTGGTCTTTGCCCTGCCTGTAGGTGGTGTAACCTTTTTTGTGGCCCTGTATGACTACGAGGCCAGGACATTAGACGATCTGTCGTTTAAGAAGGGGGATCGATTCCAGATCATCAATAACACGTGAGGATTTGAAGTGTGTGTGTGTGTGTGTGTGTGTGTGTGTGTGTGTGTGCGTGTGCGTGTGTGTGTCTTGGGTGCAGGAGGGGTTCTGACATGATGTTCTGTCTGAGAGCTGGCGGGGTTGATGGGTCTTTTCTAATAGCCCATCTGCTTCTGTCGTCCACTGATTTTCCACTGCACATTTCTTGCCCTTTTTGTATGATTTCTAATCAACCCATTTTTAACAAAAACTCTGCGGTTTGCTTGTTCATTGTATACATTTTATTTGATCCAGGGAGGGATTTAAGTAATGCAAATGTGGAGAAAAACATACCATCTTCGCATGTGGGGAAAAAATCTAAATATCAAAAAAAGATGCAGCTGTCGGCGTGCGTTGTGAAGAGCTGTTCTCAGACCTGTGTGTTTTTCTGTGGTCTTCAGCGAGGGGGACTGGTGGGAGGCCCGCTCCATCAACACGGGGAAGAAAGGCTACATCCCCAGCAACTATGTGGCCCCTGCCGACTCCATCCAGGCCGAAGAGTAAGACGCTCCTCCTCCTCCCTCGTCTTCTCCTTGTTTTCTCCTTTCCTCCAGGGACGTTTCTTCCACAGTCACATCCTCCACAGGCCCCTTAGCCTCCCCTCTTCTTGGTCGTTGATTCATAACGGGACCCGGGCCTCGGGGTGACTAACCCCACGGCATGATCAGGGCCGGGGGACGCCTGTGTGTTCCCCCTCTGGTGATCTAATGGGCCCTAATGCAGTGTTTGTGGACAGGTTGAATGTGTTTATACTCCGTCGGTCCTGAGAAGTTATCGACTGTCCTTACCGGGATCTATTTAATGTCATGACATTAAAAATGAGACGATCGCCCTTGTGATGATTGCACTCATTGCTTTGAACAATATTTTATGTTTTTTATTAGGTTGCCTAATTCTGGGTGTAGCTCTTTGAGGCGACTATTACAATGAACCTTTATGTTATCCCTTAAGTAGCAAATGATGAGTAATAACCATAGTCATAGATTCATATTATCTGCTGCTCAGAGTTCTGACTGGGTCTTTTGAAAAGCAGAAATCACCTTGTGTTTGTACTGTATTTTTGTTTCTTTGTATTGTAAGTTTGTTTGTGCTTTTGACAGATGGTACTTTGGCAAAATGGGCCGTAAAGATGCGGAGCGTCTTCTACTGGTTCCCGGAAACCAACGGGGCACGTTCTTGGCCCGTGAGAGTGAGACCACCAAAGGTAAACAACTCCTTACACCAGCACTTCATGTAATCCTCAACACTAATACAGGCAAAAGTAATACACTGATATACTCTGCAGTGTATGTGTGTGTGTGTGTGTGTGTGTGTGTGTTTGTGTTTTCTGTGCTCTTGATTGTGTGTGTTGTAATGGCGAGGCCAAGTGATCGTGATGCTAAGGTTGTGTGTGTGTGTTTGGGGGATCGCTTCAGGTGCCTACTCCCTGTCCATCCGAGATTGGGACGAAGTCAAGGGAGACAACGTGAAGCACTACAAGATCCGCAAGCTGGACAACGGCGGCTACTACATCACCACCCGCGCTCAGTTTGAGACGCTGCAGAAACTGGTGAAGCACTACACGGGTATGTAGCGCCACCACCCCCAACGCTCCTTGTTACTGTGCCGAAGTGGCGGTTGGAAGAAAATGACTGTTTGTGTAACGCGCTCCGCCTCCGAGCCGGCCCTGCGTTGACGGCCTGTTATTACTCCACTGGCACACAGGCGTTTGAGGACCAGTTCGGCTGTTCACGGTCGGTTAGATCTTGTCTGTCCGGTGAGTCCAACGTGGCGTTGGTGATTTGAAGTTGTGTGATTAGGGCTGTTGGCCAGGGTGTGACGGCGATAGCAGGCAGCAGGGCTGCCAGTCATTGGCGTTCTACCTCTTCCGTCTTCCAGCAGAGCCTTTGGAAGTTATGCCTGTTTGCAATTCTGGAATTCTCAAGTCCAACCCGGGAACGCACAGGAGTCATTATTTTGTTGCAAATCCGATTAACTTTAATTCCGTCACATAACAGGATTCCAATCATGTGTTTCTGAGTGCACACCAACTCATCAACAGTGACACGGTTACTCTCCAGCTATATGACATACATGAGCAGGAAGCGTGGCCCTTTTGTGTTATTAGGATTGGCTCAATCCTGGGATCATCTGTGAGATTAGACAGTGTGGGCCGCTGCTGTGGGAGGCTGTGGTTCTTTGCCTGCATCACGGGACAGCTGGATGTTCCGGGGATCTAACTAGGCCACGAGGACAAACAGGGTCTGGTGGCCTAAATGTCTCTGTGGGATAGCGCGTCCACCTCAACACCAAGCCGCCATCGAGCTCACTCCTGCTTTGAGCACCTCCGACTCCTCCTCGTTTTATAAAGGATATAAACTTCTAGAAATATGTTATGCTGATTTATATGGCAGTTTTAAGGGTAGGTTTTTCCACAGTGGTTGTGTAAACGAAGCCATGTTTTATTATATCCTTTTGTTACGTTATTCAGCAAAGTTTGTGTGTTCCCCTGTGTTAGGTGCCTGCCTTAGGAAACTGATATGTTCATTCATCTCTTGTACCACCGAAGGCAAAACAATCCTGTATTATCTGTGGAAACTTAATCGCTACAATTGTTGTTCTTCATTTGTTTTGCTCCTTGTGGGTAGCATGCAGATGTAATTTTTCAGAATCGGGTTAGTCCTGTGTATAGCCGTGTGTCTGTGCAGTTGTCCACTTTTGGTCAGCCCAGCTTGGTCTAGTCAAAACTTTCAACCTACCCTGTAGTCAACTACTGTAGGTGATAATCAGCCAGTAATCCACAGACCAGTCTAAGTCATACAGGCAACCTTGTGTCGTAGTCGGGTGGTTAATGTGAACAGTAACGGGCTGACTCCTGTGTGTGTGTGTCTTTCCTACCCCCTGCGTTTGCAGAGCATGCGGATGGACTGTGCTACAGACTGACGGCGGTGTGCCCCACAGTGAAGCCTCAGACCCAGGGCCTGGCCAAGGATGCCTGGGAGATCCCCCGCGAGTCCCTCCGCCTGGAGCTCAAACTGGGCCAGGGCTGCTTCGGAGAGGTCTGGATGGGTAAGGCACCGTCAGCCCAATGTTCACAGTGCATGTGGATCATCGCTATGAATCGTTTGCCGACGTGCGACAACTAGAAGCAAAATGCTTACATAATTCTTCTAGTAGGAGACTTGTACTGTGTGTGAATGCATGCAAGTATCTCGCAGAGTAGCTTCACGGATGTCAGTCGACCGCTCTTCTCGTATGGGAATTTGAAACTCCTTCATCTTGGCTGGCGTGATTGCGCCCTGACACACACACACACACACACACACACACACACACACACTCACATGCTGGGCTGCTCCTCTTATTCAGTAATCAGACAATGGCCTTCTCAGTGCAATCTCTGGGGTGTCGGGGAGACGCGGTGTGCATCAGTGAGTAGGTATCAGGCCTTCCATCCAGCCCTCTCCCCGGCAGGTCCCAGCCCGTCAGCTCCTACTATGCAATCCCAAGAATTCCTCTCTTGCTCTACTTTTCACACACTCAGCCTCCCCCCCCCCCACCCACCCCTGTTCCCCCTCTCCCCTGCCCTCACTGCTACATTATCTTTTTCGAATTTTTTCATTGTTTGGCAGCAGTGGATAACTTAATGTATTTTTTGGTTTGTTCGTTCCCTGAGTAATTGTGTGCTGCCACAGCTGATTATTTATGCACTTGTTTTTAAACATCTGACTCGATGTGTTCTTGTGCTGCCTGTCTTACTTTTTCAACACGTGCAATTTTGCTCCGCGCACTACCTCTCATGCATTTTGCATGAGGCGAACGTTCCCATGCTCACCATGTTCTCTGGCTTCTCCGAGCCTGTTGCATAAGAACCCCATTAGTTTCTCAAGGTGTGTGTGTGTGTGTGTGTGTGTGTGTGTGTGTGTGTGTGTGTGTGTGTGCGTGTGCGTGTGCGTGTGCGTGTGCGTGTGCGTGTGCGTGTGCGTGTGCGTGTGCGTGTGCGTGTGCGTGTGCGTGTGCGTGTGCGTGTGTGTGTGTGTGTGTGTGTGTACAGTGGAGTCGGCTCACCGTGATTCATTTACGAAGGTCAGCGGGCAGTGTGACGATGCTTGGAATCCTTCATGACTTGGCTCGGAATAGGCCGTGGATAATTAAGTCCAGGAAGTGACTGATTTGTTTTTGTGTTTTTAGATGGAGCAAATGGACGTGCCATTCATGTCTTGTTCTTTTTCATGCTCCACAGCACATGTTAGGCGTGCAATGTCTCCCCGTCTGCTTGACGCAATCATTTTAAAAAACGTTGTTTGTTTGACCTTAGCTGACAATACTATACCAAATGTCTTTTTTTGTATAAAGTAATTCAACATGTAGGTAAAAGCCTATTTTTTTAAGCAAAAAAAAAGATGCATTTATTTTTTTGTTCAGGCACGTGGAACGGCACCACCAAGGTGGCAATCAAGACCCTAAAGCCAGGCACAATGTCCCCAGAGGCTTTCCTCCAAGAAGCCCAGATTATGAAGAAGCTCCGCCATGACAAGCTGGTGCCTCTCTATGCTGTGGTGTCTGAAGAACCAATCTACATAGTTACGGAATACATGGGAAAAGGTGACGTGGCATGGACATACGCACACACACACACACACACACTCACTTAATATAGGACACAGCATACTAGCAGAAAAGCTGGTGAAGCCATTCTTGCTGTAGATCCAATCTGTTTTGACCTTGAAGATAAATTGGATTTGCCAGCAGCATTTTTAGCTTAAGACAGCCATGTTCAACACATTTGCACTAGTGATAAAAGCTGCAAAGCTTTCACACGACTAACTATATGAGAAGGATCTCGTTACCTCAGCTTGATGGCTTTCTCCCCGACTAACTTGTTATTGTTGTAATCCTCTGTGCAGGGAGTCTACTGGACTTCCTGAAGGAGGGAGATGGTAAATACCTGAAGCTGCCCCAGCTGGTGGATATGGCTGCACAGGTGAGACTTTCATCGCTGGCACTCTGGAATAGCAACTACAGATGGTACTGGCTGTTTCCCGAGCCTGCTCCCCTCCCCTGGTGTGTGTGTGTGTGTGTGTGTGTGTGTGTGTGTACATTCATTAGTGAACTCATGCAGGTGTGTGTGTGTGTGTGTGTGTTTTGTCGGGATGATTCAGCTATGCCAGGCATGTCCCTCTGAGCCAGCTCCTCAGTTGGCCTCCCCATCTGGCCGTCATATTTATTTAATGTCTGAGCCGACATCTCTACCTCCTCTCTGTGGCTGTGCTTCTCCGCCTCCTCCTCCACTTAGTGGCCCCGAGCACTTAAACGCCTCTCCGCGGGGGCCACTTAGCTGGAGTGTGTTGCCTGCAGGAGGAGGCTTTGGGTGCTTAATACGCCTCCCTTCTCCCTCGCCCCCCTACCATCTCAGCCTGACAGAGTGTAAAAGTGTTAGAGATTTGTTACTTTGCGAAGAAAGGAAAAGTGTTAAAAATGTGTAGCTACCAGAGGAGTACAGCCAAACGGGTACAAATGTCAGGATTTGAAAGTACTTTTTAAACCATAAATATAATATTTCTCTTATTATGTGAATATGGGGGTCAGCCCTCGTCTTGCACTCGTCCCATCATGACAGTGTTTGTTTTGTGTGCCCGTTCGTAGCTGGTGAGTGGGCTACTCTGTGGACGCTCGTGAACCCTAACCCCCCCCCCCTCTTTTTTTTCCCATATGCTGTCCCAGATTGCAGACGGCATGGCCTTCATCGAGCGGATGAACTACATCCACCGGGACCTGCGAGCCGCCAACATCCTGGTGGCCGACAACCTGGTGTGCAAGATCGCTGACTTCGGCCTGGCCCGTCTCATCGAGGACAACGAGTACACGGCCAGACAAGGTGAGCGACCCGGCCGGCCGGCAGCGCCAGCCCCACCGATAGGAAATAATGGTCACGTGTAAACCAACTTCACTATGGTGATTCCATACAACCGGAAGGGCCTGATCTACTTGTTGTCCTGGAAACACTTGGTCAATGCGAGAACGGTTTTAGTCCAAAGACCTCCTTGTACAGCGCCACATCACACCCAAGAGACATTTGTCGTCCAATTGCGCCCAAGATGATCACAACTGTTACACTGTCAGAATAATTGTTTGCTGTTACACTGTCAGAATAATTGTTTACGTTTTAATCGTCTCTGTCTCGCCCTCTTTTCCCTTTTCAGGAGCCAAGTTCCCCATCAAGTGGACGGCCCCAGAAGCCGCTCTGTACGGACGCTTCACCATCAAGTCCGACGTCTGGTCCTTTGGCATACTACTTACAGAGCTGGTCACCAAGGGCAGAGTGCCTTACCCTGGTAAGACTGGGGCCCCAGTTAGAGAGCTCCCTTGTGGCATGGGGGAGTCGCGGATGCCCTGCAGTGCTGCTGCATTGTGGCTCATCATCATGGGAGGATCAGTTTCATTGTTTGAAAATGTTTACTCTGAGCAGCAGAGACACCTTTTTTTAACTGTTGATTAAATTGTATCATACAGCTACAGTTCTCAAACAGAAAGGGAACTTTTCATACGTGAGTCAACATTAGTGTCCTATCTGATGGTATCTCCAAATCTCTAAACACAAGAAATGGCATTGAGTAATTTACCACCGTGTCTGGGCTGTCTCCTCAGCTCTACCCCCTGCTGGTCTGATGGAGCCACTGCACCCTGCTGGCCGTGTTTGGCTGCCACATCCTGGATCTAGAGAGACTGGCACTGACAGCAGAGCCGGAGTCAGAGAGAAGGCCATCTGGCAGAGCCAACCAGCCGCTCCAACGTTGCCATCTGGCCCTCTCCGCCGTCCTGGTTCAGCTCACAGCGTGATCCCCCCCCCACCCCCACCCCACTAGAGCCATCTATGCCCCCCTGGAGCTGGTGCATGAAGGGGGTGGGGGATTTAACTGCTCTGATCCCAGAGGCAAGGCTTGACTCGCTGCCCATTTGTGGCGTCCGCCATGTGATCTGACTTTGCAGGCGTGATATAGGGCCGTGGGAATCGGGTGTATTTGCACCGTGATTGTGCTTTCCCCCCCCCACATTAGGAAGTAAACAGTGGAGCTTTGGGCAGCCGCTGCCTCTCAGTCTATTTCAGACGCTGTGCGGCTCATTCATAACGTGACTAGAAGTGCACTATTCACATGGTCCAACTCGGAGCGCGCCGCTAATACGTCCTCGTCCGACATATGACGGCTAGCCGCCCGCCTCCCCCCCTCCAGACACCAACAGTTGTTCCAGGCCCTCTCCTCTTTCAGCCGGTCTGAGTAAATCTGATCCCTGCAGTCCCACAGTACGGGATGGGGAGGGGGGGGGTTGCACTGTCCCGCACTCACTCTTCAGAGCCTATTTTAGCTGCTGGTCAACTCCCTGAGGGTCTGGTGGTCTCTTATGTCCCTGGGTTCAGTCCTTGACTCACTTCCTGTGTGCTGGTAACAAGAGGAGTCCAGAGAGCGGACTCGTTAACGCTGTGTGCTAAAAGGCATTGCGGTGGTTTCCACTGGCATAATAGCGGTGGCATCTATTACAAATACAAACCCAATCTGTCATCATTTTTTTCTGTTATTTTAGTGAGTGTAATAGATGTCAGAAAATATGAAACAATTTGGTTGCTTCCCTTTAGCCTATTCCAAAAGATTTTGCGAGAGGAAGGACAGTTAAAGGCCGATTTAAGCTTTTTTTGCTACTATATATTAGAAAATAATATTAGGTCATAGCAAGCACGCGCTTTCCTGTGATGGCCCCTAACTAATATTGTGATGTTTCTCCTCTTCCCTCTTCCCTCCCAGGCATGGTGAATCGGGAGGTGTTGGAGCAGGTGGAGCGCGGCTACCGGATGCCCGGCCCTCAGGGCTGCCCGGAGTCCCTCCACGAGATGATGAGGCTCTGCTGGAAGAAGGAGCCGGACGAGAGGCCCACCTTCGAGTACATCCAGTCCTTCCTGGAGGACTACTTCACGGCCACGGAGCCACAGTACCAGCCCGGGGACAACTTGTAGGCCGAGGGGACGGGAACCAGCGGAGCCCTTCGACGGAGCCCTGCGGCGGGGGCCTCGTGACCATGGCCTGGAGGCACAAACGGAGGCCGGGCCTTGGGGACTATGGGGCTGTTGCACCGGCGAAGGAGATTGAGAAGTTGTACTTTATGAGAACCACAAACACTAGGTTGTCCCCACACTACACTGACAAAACTGACTTGTCACTTTCCCTGTGAACTCAGATGAATGGGGGAAAGGGTCATGGTTGCCTAGAGAGTAGATAGTGACGCTATTTTGTCTACGAGGAAATACTTGTGTATGGTGGAACATACAAGGGGATAGATTGTTTCACATACATTGAGAACACTTTTAGTACCATGATAACCCAGAAATGTCTTCAAGGACTGGCCAGAACACTGTGACAAAATGCAAGAGGGCGATTCTCGAAGCAATGCATTCTGACGAAATGGCGTGTTTTGCAATTGCACAGGTTTTTATGTTTTAGTTTCCTACAATTTAAGTGCTTGACATTTTCTCAGCAACCCTAGAAAATACAAGTATTTTTCTTAGTTTGAAATCAATATTGTTTGTCTGGACAGAAATTTGATTAGTGTTGCGTAGTTTGCTAGCATGTTTTGACAGTGACCAATGACTGTGCTTATTGAATGGTGTGGATGAATTGTGTAGCATGTGCTATGACTGTAATGAGAAGTGAGACAGGATGTGGCCGCTACATGATGAAGATTGACAAGATGGCGCAAGACATGTAACATGTCACTTATTTCAGGTTTGGTTGAGGTTGTAGAGAGAAAGCAACAAAGTATGTATTACAAAGAGAGTAATGGATATATTTTCTGCAGGTTTGACCAGTTCAACAAAAGCGATAATTGTATGAAATGTGTATGCTCCTCTTTGGTAGGGTGACCTTTAACTGCAAGTGATTTTTATAATGTTTTTCAAATTTCTATTTCTAAGTGGGTTTTAATGTTCAAACTTGAAATCATATCGCAAAATTTGTTCGTCAGATAACTTTCAAGGGCCAAAGCCTAAAATTCTGTAACATTTTATAAATGTTTTTAGACAGTGAATATTTAACCTCTGAAGTTTCACGTGCCATCACACTCCATTTTGTCTCTGTATATGATACAGAAAAGATCTCACAAATGTTGACAATTGAGTCCCCCCCCTAAAAAAAGAACATTTTGTTTATCTGCTGATGACTTCAACTCGCAGGGGTAGATTAAAACACTGTGGACGCACCACTTACACACATAATGTAAAGCTATGGCAATCTGCCCATGTAATAGAAAATTATACTTGAACTGGTTATTTGGATTCTTTTTCCATTCTTCTTTTGAGTGAGAGAGTTGAACAATACAATTTAAAATGAAAACGTCTAAAGCCCTCATTTGTAGTTTGTAAGGCCATGCTACAAACAAAGATGTGAAAATCCTTTAAAACTTTAATTTTGTTTGCTTTTGAAAACCGAATCATGTGATTTTTCAGGGTGATGGTGCTTTCTGTTAGAGGATTATACTGTAATATGAAATGGTTGATTAAAGGTACTAATACAATATGAACATTTTGTACAGTAAAAAAATAAACATTTTATGTCAAGATTTCACATTTCTTTATTTTTCAATTGTGAAGGCAAAAATCAATAATACATGTATCTGGAGTTTAATACGTTTGACTTACACACTTTTGAAATTTGGTTCTGTTGAGGGACAAATGACAGAACCCTATCATCCATCCATTAGCTATGCCGCTTGTCCTATGCAGGGTCACAGGGTGACTGGAACCTATCCCTGCCGACATGGGGTGAGAGGCAGGGTACTCCCTGGACAGGTCGCCAGTCTACTACAGGGCCAACATTTAGGGACCGACAACAACTCACACCTACGGACAATGTAGTCATCAATTAACTTGCAGGATTTTGGACCGTGGCAGGAAACCCATGCCAACACGGGGAGAACATGAAAACTCCAGAACCCTACCATGTTCTGTTAAATAATTGTTTTTTAAAGAAGGAACATTTGCAACACTTGTGATTTCTTAACTGTAAAAACAGTCTGATTTGAAACTGTATTCATTTAAAATTGCAGTATGTAGAATTCTTTTTCAATACACTATGTGTGAACTAGAACACAGTTATAATTTAACATTTGCATTATTATACCTACAAATAAAGCTTTCACTTGGGTTTAGAATTAGAACGGGTAGAGAAAGACTCTTGCCCAGGAGACCAAACTTAGTTATTATCAAACCTGAAAGGCAAAAAAAAGAGATTTAATCAGAGAACATAAACCATGGTGAACAGACATGATAATACACACTAAAGCTTATGTGCTATTTATGGATTATAGACATCTATATAAGATACATATTATGCTTTTATAAAACCCTACCTGAACAACTGCTTGTACATGCCCAGAGCCTCTTGGGCCACATACTCGATGAAGGCCGGGTCCTGCAACTCCAGCTCTCCAGGAACAGAGAGGATGAAGGGGGAAGAATTCAAGATATTCACATCCACCCTGGTTTCAAGTCCATCACTACTCTTTGGGACCACCTGGAGGCATCAAGGGGTTCATTTTAAAGGCCCATCTGGAAGTGTGTTGTCAATAGTTTGTATCCTTTTATTTATTTCTATTTATTGCTTTATTGTTGTTCTCGTTTTTTTATCCTTCACTTCCTCTTTCCTTTTCCCCCGGTCACCTACCGTGATGATGCGGAAGAGGCTTTCAGGGATGCTGCTGTTGGAGGCCAGCCCCGTCACCCAGCTGAACTCACTGGCCATGTCGCCAAGCCAGCTGATCGTTTCGTCTGTGTGGCGCTGGACAATGTTCAGTACCTCTTGGTACTGCTCCCTCAACACATCCAACAATTCTGACACCTGGTCCAGCTCCACGTGCAGCTCGCGAACACTTGGGCACTCTGAAGGGAGGGAGTTGAGGGGAATATAGGAGAGGGAACCATGAGGTATCGTTAATCACTCTGTTCCTTCTGCTTCCCATTGATTGGATCATTATCACAGAGCTTTTGTTCTGGCTAATTGCACATACATCTTGTTTATGTGAATTTCTTAAACCATAGGTGTTGGAATGGGTTTGATTAATGAAACCAATTAGCTATCATGCTTCCTTAATTGCTCTCCTCTAGCTCATCTTTCATTAGTGTTTGCGTGTGTGTGAGAGAGAGGGAGGGGGTGGGGGGGTACCTGTGAGCAGGGCTCCATTGCAGGCCTCACACTGGTTCTGCAGCTGCCAGCACTGGGAGGTCTGCCTCCGCAGATCCCTGCACACCTTATTGGTTCTCATAAAACGGGGCAGCACAGCCCTTTCCACACCTAGGAGAGAACCGTGTCAGCACACGATAGGAGGAGGGCAAACCCTGCGGTCATGAAAATCTCTCACCGCCCATACCTCTCTTTGTCGCCTCTTCTTCCAATGCCTCATTGAGGTTGTCGAACGTGTGGGTGACCACCGACCCAAACTCATCCACCACGCTCTTGCCAAAGTCGAAGAAGGAGTCGAGCACCTCCTCCAGGCCCACGCCCTGCAGGAAGGTGGAGTCTGTGTCTGGGGAGAAGAGGCCATCGGCCACCTCCAGCTGGGCGTTCTGTCGACTACTGTTGGAGAATGCCCTCTGGAGCACCTGGTCCAGTTGGCTGTGCATGCGCACCGCCAGGGTCACGCTGCGGTTGAACAGTGTGCCCATCTTGGTGAGCAGCCGGTTGAAGGAGTCCTCTATGTGGCGCACTTCCACGTCAGGCTCCTCCATGGAGTCCTGGTTCACGGCGATGTCGCCCACCTCTAAGGGCTGCTCGTGGAGGCCGAAGCGGGTGGACACCCTGCGGAAGAAGTTCTCCACCTGGAGGCAGGACAACGTGGAGAGGCGTTGGTGGGTTGAGAGAGGTTGAGAGAGGTAGTGTGCACAATAAGGAATCAACAGTGCAAACATTATGTATAACAGTGCAACCCAAAAGTATTCACAGGGCTTCACTTTTTCCGCTATTTGTTACGTTGCAGCCTTATTAAAATTAAATGTTTTGAAAAATTGTTCTCCTTAAAATTCTGCAAACAATACACTATAATGACAACCTCAAAAAAATGTTTTTATTTAAGAGATTCTTGTTCATTTGCTCATTTGCTCACCTGTCTATATAAGGTCTCACAGCTGACAATGCTGTCAGAGCATAAATCAAGCATGAAGTCAAAGGAATTGTGTGTGGACCTCCAAGACAGGATTGTCTTAAGGCACAAATCTGGGGAAGGGTACAGAAATATGTCTGCTTTGAAGGTCCCAATAAGCACAATGACCGAGGTGACCAAGAAGCCGATGGTCATTCTGTCAGAGTTCCAGTGCTGCTCTGTGGAGAGAGAGAACCTTTCAGAAGGACTACCATCTCTGCATCAATCCTCCAATCAAGCCTGTATGATGGAGTGGCCAGACGAAAGCCATTCCTTAGTAAAAGGCACATGGCAACCTGTCTTGAGTTAGCCAAAATGCACCTGAAGAACTCTCAGACGATGAGAAGCAACATTCTTTGGTCTGATAAGAAAAGGCGTGAATGCCAGGCATCATGTTAGGAGAAAACCAGGGACCTCTCATCACCAGGCTGACACCATCCCAGCAGTGAAGCATGGTGGTGTCAGCATTATGCTGTAGGGATTTTTTCAGTGTCAGGAACTGGGAGACTAGTAAAGATAGAATAAAAGATGAATGCAGCAATGCACAGAGACATCCAGAGTGCTCTTGCCCGAAGACTGGGGCAACGGTTCATCTTTCAGCAGAACAATGGCCCTAACCACACAGCGAAGATATTGATTGTCTTAAGGACAACTCTGTGAATTTCCTTGAGTGGCCCAGGCACAGCCTAGACTTGAATCCGATTGAAGATCTCTGGAAAGATCTGAAAATGCCTGTGAACTGATACATTCTATCCAATCTGATGAAGCTTTAGAGGAACTGCAAAGAGGAATGGGTGAAACTACCCAACAATAGGTGTGACAAACTTGTGGCATCATATTCAAAAATACTTGGGGCTGTAATTGCTGCCAAAGATGCATCAACAAAGTATTGAGCAAAACTTTAGAACAAACCTTTTTCACGTTGTCATTATGGTGTATTTGAATTTTGAGGAAAATATTAATTTAATACATTTTGAAATATAACCATACCATAACAAGATGTGGGATAAGTGAAGTGCTGGGAATGGTAATGAACTGGATTTTGGGCTTTAAGTTTTGTTAAACGTGGCACTAACAGGAAGAGAGAGTTTGTCATAAATCTCTCCAGCTTCACTTTGGTCCATGTTACGTGATATCACAAACTGTTCTTTTGTTTTGTCTATTTATGCTCTGCATGTGTGGTCCCAGTTACATGGTATTGGGTCCCACCGAAGCTCATACTGATGTCTCCAATCAGTATGCCAATACAGTTGCCACTTCAGAACCCATTCCTTGCAAGCTTTCGCTGAAAATGGCACGCTAGAAGACAGGAGTATGTGAGTGTGGCCTGCTTGCTGGTGTTTGTTTCTGCCATGGCTACCTTGGTGTGGAAGGTGGCGAATCCCCTGCGGCAGGCGGTGGTGTAAAAGGTCTTACAAGCGTCCTCCAGACAGGGTCGGCACTCCTCCCACTCCTTCTGGAGGGACTCCTTGCAGTGCTCTTCTGCCTCCTCCAGCTTCAGGGTCACCTCCTGGTTCAGCTGGGTTGCCCCCTGGTGGACATGCCAGGCAATATATTAATCACCATTGGTCTGATTGTATAAATGCTCTCAGTCGCAAAGTTATTGCAGCAAACTAGAAACCGATAGAATTCAAGCTGAATGGTGATTTATAGGAGGGCATTTTGAAACTGAGGTGAGTGTTGTTACAGATAGAACCAGCTGCAGACCTTCTTTTTCTCAATGCTGTGTCGGAGGGACTTCATGAGATGCTCGTGCTTCTGCTCGTTCTTTTCCATCACCTCCCGCATCTCCTTGACGCCATACAGCGCCCTCTTCACCTCCTCGTTGAACAGCTTCCCTCCATCCAGGGAGAGCTCTGGTAGGCCGAAAGGCAGAGACGAGGCGAAAGTGTGAACAATGTGTTGGAGGAGTTTGTACGTGTGTGAAATCGACATATGCTCAGTTGTCGCAACGTGTGTGTGTGTGTGTGTGTGTGTGTGTATGTGTGTGTGTGTGTGTGTGTGTGTGTGTGTGTGTGTGTGTGGGCATCAGTGAGTGTTTCAGGCAGAACTGGTTAAGCTTACGTTTGAGGGTCTCCTCTGAGACGTCTTTTGATTGAACCTCTGGTGTGCAGTGAAGCAAGCCCAGAAATGAGACCAGCACCACCAAACTAATAAGAAACTTCATGTTTCTCATCGCTGTAATCGTCTAAAAAAAAGAGAGAAAGTCTCTGAAATGACAAAAACAAATGATATATATAGAAGACATATAATCTATCAGAAACACTTCACGGGAGTGTGACTACTTGGGGAGCAGGATGCCTAATGCGTGACTCGACTGGCAACTGGCACCTAAACAAAAAAACAATCTAATCCTGAGAGCTAAGAGGATTTCAATTTAAGTTTGAGTTGGTAAACAGCTGTGGAGTAGAGGCATGAAGACCATGGCCACTAGAGGTCTCTACGCTACTTTCTTATAGAGATTACCTTTGCAACCACAACCTTTTTGAACAAGCTGTTTCAGTGTTTTTTTGTATTTTTATTTTTTTTATTTGATAATGGCATCACATTTTTTATTTTTAAATAACAAATTCCTCCTTTGCCTTTTGAGGATTGTGTGCAAACATATGTCTGAGTAGTGTGCTGCGTAAGTACTGACACTGCTATTATCATATTACATAGATTTGTATTTAAAAAAGTATTACCCATTAGCGTTAAAAAAACAACAGATGAATCCCTGCGAGTCCCGCTTAAAGGGCAATTTCAGTTCTCTGGGACGTGTCACCATATGGTGTCAGCAAGCCTGAAGGTATGGCTTCACCAGGTCATTGACACAACTCAACCTCACAGACTGTACTTGTGTGTCATGATACTGTTTGCAGGCCGATGTTAGCGCTCAACATTCAACTGTCCTTCCGTGATAACATAGCAGTGTCTTAGTCAGTTGTGAGTTACATAACAACACTTACACGCAATAGAGATTTACACGGTGATGTTAACGTTTGTTCCAACCCCATTGCTTTATTTATTTCAAAGTTGAGGAGGAGCTTCAAAAAATGAAAGGTGAATTGTGAATAGATTGGGTTAAATTGATAACAAAAACATGTCATTCATGCACACCCTTGGGTAGAAAAGCGTAATACATTCAGTTGAGAGACTAATATAAAAGACTATACATAGTTTAAGACTTTATCATTGATTTAATAGACTAATTTAAGTTGAGTACTAACACATAACATAATAATAAGCAAACCATAATAATCCTTTACTGATGCAAACTTTCAGAATAGGTTTCAAATTTGCCTGCTTTATTATTTATCTTTTTAAATGCATTAACTGACCCAAATTTGAATCAACAGTATCGATAAGAACACAGAGAGAACTCACCAACCGGTTATTGAAGTTGATGGTCGGTCAGCCACAGTGAAGCATGGGGAACGCAACTGTGTTGTTACCTATCTGTACCTGGCCTCAGTCTATTTCTGCCATATCCAAAGCCTAATCCAATTACAGACTTTACCTGAATTTGATCACCACTAATCCAGCATTTAACACATTTAACATTTAAGACGAGGGCTTGAATGATTGCTTATTGGGTGCTCATGCTTCTTATATATTTTACATGTCATGAGTCACAAATACTCTGTAAAGTGAACTTTTTGGTTTATGTTTGGTTTAAACGACTTAAATCATAGAAGCACACTGTTTACGCCCACCTCCTGGAGACTGGCCCCTGGAACAGTGTGCCTGTCCCCCCAAAAAAGATCTCATCGCTTAAATTGAACCAAACCCTATATTGTAAGTCTTACACTTCGTGACAACTAGTGGTTCTGTATGTTCTCCTCGTGTCGGCATTGTGAGCTACAACACTTTCCTTGGGGTAGATTAAAACGTTCCATGTTGCAGTCAGTGTTCCCAAAGGAATAATTTATGAGTCTTTGCATTAAATTGTGTCTGGTTAACCTCTGAAGTATTTCAAAGTGAGGCCCCTAGCACTTATTTTTCTGGCTTTGCAAAATAAAATATAATGCAATCTATTATTATTTATGATCGACCATGTTAGCAAGTTTACGCATACTGCCCCTCTTGGCCTAAAATATTGTTACGAATAGTTTGTGTTAATTTGGATGCTGTGCGTAAAACAAAATGCATAGAGATTAATGCTAACTGAACTTGAACATGCTTTCTAAGAAAGATGACTTTCTGTTTTGCATGCGATGGAATTTAATGTGAAGTGAAAGGGTTCCACTGTCCTCCTCCTCATGGGTGCCGCATGCAAGCCGGTTCCCTGTAAAAATGTGCCCTCTTTGGATTTCCTGACCCAGAAAATAGGGTCCTCTCTGTGTGATAATAAGTAACAGCCATCCTCACTCCTGAGCCCCGTGTAGCCCTATCGACCCCCTTCGACACCTGGTTCCTATCTGAACATCGGCTTCACAAGGTTAACTATAAAAAAAGACTCCCGTTTTATAACTGTCACAGTGGGGCTGCACATGAACACACACAGACTGTGATTTTTGCAGGAATTGAATGGGAAAGCACATAGGTGGAACAACTGTGCATGATTGGTGTTACCATTTGATACAGAAATGACATGTTTTCATTTTCAAATCAAAGTGTTATGTTATTTGTTTTCAGACAGTTAAACACCTTCAAAGTGTAGTCCTAACAGGGCCCATATCATATGTCCATGATGCTTTCAGGTAAACAGTCAGTCTTGATCAATGCCAGACTGAGGGGATAAACAGGTGCAGAGGATCAGGTGCCCCATGGAACCAGGGAGGGACATGCTGGAAACCACTGACTTTAAGTCGCGTTGAGTTTTGGTTGAGGGAAAGTTACGAGCCCAACATTTGTGAGGGCAATGGTTATTGTGGGAAAGAGTATGCCAATCATATGTAATGGGAAACAGTTTTCACTTGGCAAATTGTGTTGTTGCTTAGCTAACAACAGATGGGGAGCACAAACAAACTTGAAAGTTGGCAAGGTGTCATTGGGACAAGGCTGGTTGGAGTTGAGTACACTTTAAAAGCTGCAAATGAATGCTCTTGTTAGAAATTCTACAGTTCTCGAGGGGAATGTGTCCTGTTTGAAAAGGTAAAATATTGTTGAATGATGGGATGCTTGTGGGTTCAAATGAGTAAGTTCAATAAAATTATGACAACACTAATAATATTAACAATACATTTTATTTATAAAGCACTTTTCCAAAAAATCAAAGACGCTGTAAACGTGTATGTTATGACATGTGTGGTGCTTGTTTTCATTACTCACTTACTCAACCTTCCTCATCCTCTTCGAACAACACACAACACATGGGTGCGCACAAATGTGGAGTAAACTATTTTTTTCCCCCTCAATCCTTCAGGCGCGTGACTTCCTCTCACATTTGACTATTTTGGGGGGATCTCCAGTTACTGCGGGTACCAGTGCACTAGACAGAAAGAAACATCATCACTTCTGGACCTCAGATTTTTTCCTTCTGTTTTGAAATATTTGAGTACTTTTTGAAAGTACCCTTCTCTTCTTAGCATACCACTGCGTTTTGCGGTTACCTGCAGTAACAAAGGCACTTTTATAGCACCGCTGTTTTCGAAGATGGAGTTATAAAGCTCTTGACACTTCCGAAGACCTGGATACTGGCATATTCGGTGGTCAAAGGTTTAGCGGCGCTCATTATATACTTTTTGAGCAAATGCCCTTGCAATGCAGTGGATGTGACTTAAAGTCTTGCAACGGTAAAGCTCTGTAAAACACGATGAAAGGTAGGCTGTGTGCCATCGTGCAAGAAGTTTAGAAACAAGCTATTGTTTTGTATCGTTTTATGTAAAACCTAAGATAACAATCGATTTGCCTATCGTTGTTTCTAAGCTTTTAATTGAGCGTGATGTTGCGTTTCCACACATTCTTCTATGGCGTGGACAGAAGGAATTTGTAGAACGTGCATGTGTGACATCTGGTACCAATTAGACACTCGAGGGGGACTAGGCTTTGGAATTGGTTTGCATCTGGCTGTCTCATCAAACACTTTGCTCTGGATACTGAGCTGTCCACAATATAACCAAAATATATTTTGTCCATAAAGCAAATAAAAACATGTAATAGAGAAAATAAATTAACAAAGTAATGTAATTTAAGTTTTAAAGCCACTCATTCAAGCATAACAAATTTCGATTCTACAATATACATGTTCCAAATAGCTTTAAAATAACTTTTTTTGATCCACCCAACTAAAGGTCATAGTCTTCAGAGGAAATAAAGACTGTTATGTAATTACATGAATAGCGCCAGTGTCCTCAAACATTTAGGAGAGTAAAATGCAGTTGCTTTATTCATGCTCATATTTCGTGTTTTAAACTGTATTAAATTAAGATGTATCAGGAATGTAAACTAACTTTTAAAGCCACTGAATCTAAAGTAGAGGGAGATCTTGTATACAGGTCAATAAGATAATCTAGTGAATGTAAATAATGTAGCTTTGATATTTGCACAGTTTGTCATGTAGAGTATTTGGGTAACTTTTATTGGTTACTAGCCACATTCCCATTAAAATCTGGGTAAAGTGAATCCTGTCCCGTGAATAACAAGGCACATCGCCATCTTGTGGAAGTAATATTATGTTACGGGATTAAGTCTATTTGTTTGACTTTGGTCGTAATGAATGGACCATAGTAGGATCGAAACGTTTTTTTTTTTTAAATAAAATAAATGAGACCACATATTGTACTGTTTAGACAATACTGTCTTATATTGATGCATGAGGTGAGGACAATATGTGGACAATGAGGGATTACGCATGAAGCCACTGCACTTTTCCACAATGTTCGGGGATCCTTTGCACCCAACATGTTGATCAAGTTTACCTGATCTTGCAACCTACACTAATCTCCTCTTTGTGTGTTTGAGTGTAAAAGTAAGATGGAGCTATATAGGACATGTGTGGAGGGAGTCAGAGAGAGAGAGAGATAGAGAGAGAGACCTGTTGGTCATTTGTCTAGTATTGATTTACTCTTGGAGAGCTTTAAATGCATTGATATTGCTCAAAAGTAATGTCTAGCATTGCTTTCTCTACAGACGACTTTGCTGATGAGGAGGAGGTGCAATCCTTTGGCTACAAGAGGTTTGGTGAGTAGTAATACTCCTCAGAGCTTTAGGTATACACAACATTAATTTGAAATACCCATTCGTGTTCCCCGTGTGTTTTTCACTCAGAAGATACACATATCTACATATGACATACGACAAATTAATGTAAACAGAAGTTACATAGCATTTGTAGGTTACTGCTCAAGAAATGCCCCAAGATTGTGAACTAAGAAAAATAAGTAGTGACAGCTAATACTACCGGTTCATTGCCCAACCCTTGGCCGGCATTTTGAAGGAACCATATGATACATGAATCAATTATCAGGCCAAGGTCTTCTGATCTCAACCTCTGCATGGTCCTCGAGCCTTTCTGCAAAACCAACCAGTGGAGATGTTTGGATTGGCTGTAGGTTTTGACTTATTTCTTCTAGTTTGTGTTGAAAGAGAGGAAACGGGAGGCAGAATCGTGGGTGTTCTTGGCTGTTGGACAGCATCGGCAGACATATCAGAAGTTCACTGTTGTTTGACTCCTCTAAGTGCTTCTCAAAACCAGTACAGACAGCCTGGTTGAAAACAGAACACGTCATTCTCAATGCATTGTCCTCCCTCAGATAGACCATTTTCTTTCTCTCTTAACACCTTTTGACTGAGCTATCAGAAGCAATTTATGCATGTGTGTACCATAAGGTTAGATGACTACTCGTTCTCTTGAGCTCATTTCCCAGATGTTCCAAGATTTTGTTCATCCCTCTGGGTTGAAACGGTCAGGAGTTGACCGCGCTGAGTAAGCTTTTGTGGAAATTAGCTGTTATGTGAGCCTTTTATGTGTTGTCTAACCAGCATGTTGTTCACATTGGGTGGCTTCAAGACATCGTACCCATGTGCATTGTCCCAAACCATTCCGCAGAACAATTGTTAAGATAGAGTGAGCGGATGCATCCATGTGCTTTAGACTTGTGTGGCGAAAGGGATTTATAGATGTGTTACTACGCTCGTCTGTTTTTACAGCAAACTTGGAACAAGAGCATACATCTTGAAACTTCACCTATGGAATAAAGGCCTTTCTAACAATAATTTCAATTTTTTAACATCTCTCTCTAAAAATCCCTGAAGCCTTTCACTTTCAATAGATGACCTCCAACCTTCTGTACGTCGTGTTGTTGCCTTACGTGGCCTGGAATTTCACAAGAGCTAACCGAACAGAACACTGACTAAGCCAGTGAGCCCGGCCTGCCCTTCCAGTCCCGCTCACAGAGAGTAGCCGCACTGGAGTGGTGGGCTTCGAGGAGGCCTCAGCCCAACATCTGGTCCCCACCAGCGATCCATTATCCCACAGAGATTAGGGCCCAACCTGAGGAGCTGCTGAACAGCTTCCTGTGCCCAGTGCTGCACGTTTATCCAGTGGAAGCCTATACGCCCCATGGCCTCCTCTGAGGCAGGCAGGGAGGGGCTGGTTAGGGGGTAGGGAGGGACAAGAGAGGGGAGCAATGTTAGAGAGGAGAATAAAATGAGAGGAGAGTAATAGTTGAAAAGAGGATCATCGAGGAGAAGTTAGCTTTTCAATATATTTTGCTTTTCTCTATATTTGTGGGGGGTTGTTTTGTAAGAAGGAAGGATACAGGTTGAATGAGAGAAACATGCTGGCTGATTGAGAGAGTGGTATGACAGGGAGACAGAAAGAAGACGTTGTCTTAGAGGAGTAGGGAAGTTAGAGAACAGTGATGTGTAAGAGTAAGAGGAGGAGGGGGTGTCTGCCAGGACCCTGCTGTGTCAGCAGAACCTTAGGGAGGGTGGAGGGGGAGGTTCTCTGGGGCTGTCCAATTGAGGAGTGACCCCCCCTCCTTTAAATCTGGGAAAAGTGGCCCCTTTCGAGATATTACCTCAAGTGGAGGAGTTGGGGGGGGGGGGGGGGTTGCCGAGAAAAGTACAACTGCTTTCAATCACAGGCAGTGATGCCGAATGTACCTTGAGGAGATGTTAGAGACACACTGTACTAAAACAGCGGCGTGCTGTTCTCTCTCCCCCACCCCTCCAATCACTGTGAGCTCAATCCCCTCCTTCAATGAGGAGTCATAACAGAAACCATAAGGAGGGCTATGCTATATGCTTGTTTTGATCCGCAGCCCAAAAATAGACTGAGGTTTATTTGTTCGGGGAATGTTTATGAATGAAGAAAGAAAGAAGAGAAACCTCCCACTAAGGTTGAAACTGTAAAAGAGGTCATGCTTTTGTCTAATATAAGTAGCAAGCCAAAGCATTACCCAGTGCTTATTTTTTGCTTATCCTTAATTTTTTTAATAAGGGAATGCGGGTGGGTGTTGTCAATAGTCATATTTTCTTTGCCAAGAAGTTGTGTTAATTTCCCCAATGCCTTAGGGAAGCAGCAAGTGGTTTTAATTAAGGGGGAGTTCATTACCAAGAAAGAATGTTTTGAAAATGCTTGTTTATTAAAATCTCCCCAGGAGGAGCATATATGCTTTGTGTTCTGTTGCCCTGATGATAGATTTAACAATAATGTCTTGATATAAAATGGGTATCGGAGAAAGGGGAGGAAAAATAGAAAAGAAAAAACTATGGGATAATTGTGAGAACAATAAATCGTAGTCGAAGAACTATATACTATACGCCCCGTGGTTTGTGCTGGTGGAGGTGGAGTCCAGTTTCAGCAGAGAAACTAATTCCTCTCTGTTTGCAAATCACTGGACATGACGTGTGCCCATTCAGAGAAGGTCATGACAGGATTTGTGGACAGCCTAGAAAGAGGGACTGC
>JAVQJS010142742.1:0-18159 GCA_036024795.1 Galaxias rostratus | reverse complement strand
TGTCCGATTGATGCAGAGAGGGGTGTGCGTGCCTCCATTGGTCTTTCTGAAGTCCACAATGAGCTCCTTGGTCTTCTTTGTGTTGAGGGCCAAGTTGTTGTCGGCGCACCACGTCGTCAGGTGCTGGACCTCCTCCCTATAGGCTGTCTCATCGTTGTTGTTTATGAGACCAACCACCGTTGTGTCGTCTGCAAACTTGATAATGGTATTGGAACCATGTACATTGCATCAATGCAATGAGATAAGAATGCGAATGCGCCGACAGTATTGCACTGTTAATTCTTCTATTAGCTCACCTTCAATGGCGCTCATTGAAAGCTCTTAGAGACACGTTTCCTGTAGTAGGGGATTTTGGCGACCCCTACAGTTTGCTTGGTGTAATACATGTGGGATGCTAATAGTCCATATATGGGCATCTCTTCCTGGTTTAGTGACGCTCCTGTGTCATAAAGGAATTCATCACATCCTGAGATCAAACCTGAAAAAATGAGTGTCAGAAGAAATGCTTGATTATAAGTTCATACTAAAAAAGCGGCTTATAGATGCTTTAAAAAAAAACACAAAAAAAACAAGCGTTCGATTTTGTGATTGTATCCTAATTGTGAACCTTGTTCCTGTTAAGATGGAGAGCGCTGCTCTGCAGAACGCCACACTGCTGATGGTAGCGGTCCAGAAGACAGACAAATGTGACACCAGTGTGGAGTGCACGATGAACGAGCAAATGCAAACATATATTGTGAAGTCAGAACATCTCGCTGATCACTTGGACCTGGTACCGGACGACACCTTCAAAACTACGTTGCTTGACAAATTACCCCTCGGTGTTAGTGCTAATATTCAGGGGAATAAGATCATGGAGGTTTTGAAAGTCCACAATAAAGAAATGAAACATGTTTAGATTAGAGCAAACAGGGCTCCACTTCCCTTCTCCTCAGGTCTTAGGGCTCTTAAATGAAAGTATATAGGAGCACACAGACATTTAGGAGCACAGTGACAACACATCTGGTAGAGCAGACTTGACTTGATAAATGAAGAGTTTACTACATACAATTATCATTGAGGTTTCTACTGTGGAGTAGTATACAAAACATAATTAAGCTAGTAATAATAATAATAATACATTATATTTATAAAGCGCTTTTCAAAACACTCAAAGACGCCGAGTGTACAATTGCCTTTTGGTGGAGCTTGCTGGTTGTAGGCCTACTTTTATAATTGCGTTCTAATTCTAATATATTTCTCAGGATGTGTTATTGAGATGACACTGATCATATGCATATACTGGTTATTTGAATGTACTTCCACTGTACTTCAGGGACTAGCCACATTAAAATGCGCATCAAGTCTCAGGTACTGTTTGTAAGTGTTTTTATTTTTGACACACATTAGGACATGGTGGTAGATAAGAGGAAGTAACACAAAGTACACATGTATTCCGACACGCTACACTCCTTAGAGAAACCTCACAGAACTATCTTTGACTCCAACTAGATACTGCAGACCAAGCAGACAGCTTTCGAAGCCAGCATTGATATATCACTGGGAAATGTATCAACATGATTTATTATCTCAGACATTTCTTTCTAATGGAGGATGTTGACCATTGTACAACTAACAGGAACTTCCATTTCTAATTGTAAAATGAATGAATAAATCTATACCAATATATAGTATATTTTCAGTTTAGTGTTTGATTCAAATCCATGCAGTGAGTTGATCTGGGCAATTTAATATATTACAGCAAATTCTTCATGTAACAAAAGGCAGCGTTCAATGTCGTAAATAACTGCAGGAATGAAAACAATGCACACATACACACACACACATCACAATAAATAACATTTCAAAAGAGTGCTTTGCTTCAGAACCTGCAATATAACAGCATAGCACAGAACCTCTCACTCCCTACGTGGAATCAGAAAACTACAGCCAGAATCCACAGAACAAGACAAACTCAGTTTCCTTGGTAACTTGGGTTTGACATTTGAAAAGATGTGGGATAGATTTGGTGGTGCGGTTGCCATGTTGTGTGGTTTCCAGCTCCACGGCGGTGACCTATGTCACCATGTACTCCTGGCGCTTGTTGAGACGGACCTGGCATAGCGACACAGCGCCCACGGCAACGTAGACGGCAGCGGCGATGAAACAGTTGATCCCCACCTGGTTGTAGAGACCATACACCGTCTGGGGCGGGAACTTACTGCGGAACCACAGAGAACAGGTAAGGTTCTCACTGCAGAACTACAGAGAACAGTTAAGGTTCTCACTGCAGAACTACAGAAAACAGTTAAGGTTCTCACTGCAGAGCCACAGAGAACAGTTAAGGTTTCTTATGGTGGAACAGTCAATGTTCTTACTGCAGAACCACAGAGAAACAGTTCGTTTAAATTCTTACTGCAGAACCACAGTGTAGAACAGTTTGTTTAAATTCTTACTGCAGAACCAAAGCAGAGAACAGTTTTTCCGCAGTGTACATTCTGTGGCTGCAGCCCGAGAGAACCAGGCGTGATTTTTATTAATATAATTCATATCTATTCATATATATAACATGTATTCATATTTTTTCTAGGCATGTTGGTGGTTGGAGCAAACAGACCGGTTTACAGACGGGGATTTGAGCTGAGACTGGGTAATGTTGAACAGGAGTACTTTGTGTTTCTCTCTGAGGCAGCAATGACTTACTCATTCCGGATGTCCTCCTCAGTGAACGGCACGTCCTCGATCAACACGGCCGACTTGGCACTGAAGAAGATCCCCAGCATCAGCTGTATGGAGCGGAGCACAGGGCCAGACAAAACGCTACGCCATGAATACACTGCATATACATATATACAGTAATATATATACGGTACTTACAATACATTTTTGAAATGTGGTAAATATTAGATTTTTGTTGGGCAGCAATGAAATGCTAGATCATAGCTGTAGAGCACTACTCTAAAAGCTACGGTTTCCATAATTCGTTTGGCACGTTGTCTGATCGCCAAGGTACCTATCTATGAGTGCTTCAATCCCTAGCGGAAGTCACTGAGTAAGCACAAACAGCCTAAAACAACATTTTGTCAGGTATTAATAATACAACAGTATTCAATTGGATGGAGGCCATAACCGCACACAGTTGGGGTCATTTGCACTGGCGATAACGAAATGATGATCACTTAAACCCCAAAAGCGGTAGATCATTGTCGTCTCTGACAAGGTTTTGAATCTAATTGTTGTGATAACAAAAATAATTGAAACATCCCTATGCTGAATTTAGCTACATACTATTATCCGTCCCGGTAAATATACGGAGTATCTATTACGTTGTAAGGCCACAGCTAATCCTTTAGTTTTTTCTTACCAACATGATTACTCCCCATATACTGATAACGATTCCGCATGCAGCCATTTTCGGACCGCAAAATAAAAGCGACGGCATCACTATATTTGATATTTAACAAATAGAAAGAATTTGATGCTCCGATTTGAAATCGTCGTTTTAGCCAAGGACGTCTACGGCCCAAACCTGATCCATCAGCTGGCGCTATGTATTTCGGTAACTTCCGTCACCAATCGGGAATGCTCGTAATTTGTTTCAGTCGAGCCAATCAGATTTTTGATCCGCACAAATACAAATCCCTTTCCTCTCATCTTGACCAATAGCATTCAACCTAAAAACTCGCGCATTATAGCTATGCCTTGTTGTACTGTCGGGTCTATGTAGAACATTTTGCTATATATCTCGAGTAAAACGAACTTGAAAATTAGACAAAATTAAACCTTACTTAAGCAGTTTGGTTGGTCTAAGATATTGTTTTATTGTCTGTTTACTACGCCCGATCTTGCATGCGTCCATACTAGGGAGATAACGTTAGCTAGGCATGCTAACGTTAACGCATTAACAAGCACTTCATTGTTGTTTTTACCCCTAAGGACGAGTTTGCGTAGAGAACCAGAATGACTTCAGCCTCGACAAAGGTAAATGAACGATTTTGAGCCGCTACCAACACCGAAACTCATGCTTTTTACGTGTTGTGTTTGTAACAGACACCATTTATAAATGTGCACATAACATTTGCGACACCTTTGCAAATCTGAGTGCTTCTAAAGTTCAACATTGTCATAGCCATCGCCTAAGGTTACAACAAACCCCAATGAAAGATGTTTTACTTAGCGTGTAAGTAACCTGTACCCTGCACTTGTGACATGTGGGATAGGTGGGAGAAATCTTCTCAGCGGCGGGAGCAGCGTTCAGTAAGCTGGGAGAACTAACCATGCAGCTTCATCCTGTGTCAGACTCCAGCCCCGCTGGGTGCGTCTTTCTTTCTTTCTTTCTTTCTTTCTATTTGTCTATTAGTCTTGTTTGAACTGTCTACTATTTTGAGACTTCTCTCTTTCTGTTGTTTTCTGACTAGTTCATCCGCTCTGTATTTTCTCCATGGTAGAATAACTATTCCTTCAGTGGTAGTCTGATCTGTCACAGACATCGATGCACGTGTGAATGAAGTCATTGGACCACAGAGTGCTTAACAGCGTGTCCGTCCCTCCTCCCTCAGTGCCAAGTGGACGGAGACAGAGATTGAGATGCTCCGCTCGGCTGTGAGGCGCTTCGGGGACGACCTCAACACCATCAGCTCTGTCATCAAGGACCGCACTGTGTAAGAAGCCATCTGGCTCGCCACCTCACTGCACTGAGAAAGCAAAGCCAGCAAGCTCGCTCCTGAGGAGACTGCTTTTATATTCAAAGTTCAAAGTGTTTTATTTATCAAGTGCGCAGGATCATTCTGAACGAAGAAATTCTTATGACATGGCAGGCAGCAACTACGTAGAACAGAGCCAAAATATCCATACCAGAAATATTAATACTATAAAAATTAACCAAGATATAAATCATACTTACATTGGGAGATATGGATATTAACCATGGTCCCAGTGTGATAGATGTTTGACCTATGACCCCGCAGAGCCCAGATTAAGACCACGGTGAAGAGGAAGCTGTATGAGGACAGCCGCGTGCCCCTCTCCTCTGAGTCGCCGAAGAAGACCACCGTGAAGAAGACCAGCGTTGCCATGGCGAGCGCGCCGGCCCCCAGTGTGCAGCCCGCCGTCATCGCCGTGCAGAGTTCTCAGGTTGTCGTGACGACGGGGATGCAGAGCCCCCCCTCCCTGGCCCCTCCCATTAAGAAGCAGAAAACGGCAGGTGAGGATGGAGAGCAGTGATTTCAATGGGAGTTCACTGGGTCATCTGTTAATGGTATCATCAGTCTCTGTTTCTACTTCCCCCTCTGCTGTCTCTTTTTCTCTCTTTCTCTCTCTCTCTCCCCCTCTGCTGTCTCTCTTCCTCTGTCTCTCCCCCTCCATCTCTCTTTTTCTCTCTCTCTCTTTCTCCACCTCCGTCTCTCTTCCTCTGTCTTTCCCTCTCTCTCTCTCTCTCTCTCTCTCTCTCTCTCTCTGCGTAGATGTGACCCTCAGTGCTCTGAATGACTCTGATGTAAACAGTGACTTAGCGGAGATGGAGGGTCTTGGAGATGGCTCCAACACCAAGAAGCTCAACTTTGACCAAGGTAACATTAGACTTTTATGTACTAATTATATCTTTTAAGTTTTTATGTTTTAAATGTTTAATGTTTTTTAACGTGATTGTCCAGCTGTGCTTTATTTGAGCTGAGGAGCTGCAGGCCTGTCCATCACAGCTTGCTGACGATTATCGCTGTTCGCCTGTCAATCACAGGGTGTTGAGTGACGTCTCTGTGTTCTCCTCTCCAGAGAGCCTGAACCTTGACTCCAGTCTCATCATGAACTCCAGTGACCTACCGCTCCTGTCCCGTTGATCTCCACGTGACCTTTCACCCCGGTCACAGACCAACCCCTCTTTTATTGTTTCGACATCGAAGAAGAACTTTTTTTTTTGGCTGCAGCTTCTTAAACTTTTAGGGAAGATTTATTTTATTCTTATTTGTATTAATGTATAGATATTTTTTAATTTGCTGTTTCTTTTTACAAGACACTGTAGCTGATCTTGGTTATACCTAAGTTGACCTAGAATTATCTTTGACATTTCTCAATCAATGGCTATAACAATGCCACATTTTATGTTGGTTAGTAATAAAAAAAACAATTGAGAAACTGCTGTGTGTTCGTGTCGCTACTACATCGTGGTTGGGGTTATACCAAAGAAGTCCACCAGGGGGAGATCTTCCACGTTCCACTCATCCGGACTGCCTGAAGTTTGCAATGGCGGCTGTTATTTTGAATTGTGTTAGCAGAGTGCGATCAACCCATATATATATATACTGTAAATAACGTATGCCTGGCTTACATAGACGTGTCCCGTTGGTCACTAAAACAAGTTGGTTGACCAGAGTTTATAAGAACAGTGTCTTATAACATATATATTTTACATATTTGGATATGTTTTCATATATACTTATATATTTCAAAAATGTACAAAGAACGTTCGCTAAACAGGAAACACATACGTCATCAACAGGCGTGAGGGAATGAATGAATATAGACTTTTATTTCTTTCTTTTACAGTTCCATAAAAATACACTGTCTATTTTTCTTCAATAGACACATTTGTCAAAAAGCTTATTTACAGTTTGAAAATACTTGTCTGAATGTTTGGATAAATGTGCTTCTAATTCCCTTTCTCGACAAACTCTTTCTCGCTACCCCATTTCCTCAACACTTCATGTCTCTTTCTTCCACCCATCCGTCTTACCCTCGTCAACGTGTTGGGATCGTTGGAGAGACCATTGTTTAGTTTAAATAGCAGAACTTGGTATCTTCCCTTCTGGCCTCTCATGGGAAAATTATCCGAAAGGAAAGGAAAAGGCCATTTTGTTTCAGGGCCAGTTTGAACACAGACTCAGGAAAGGATTCATTTAGAACTTAGCCCTCCTGTCAGTTACTCGGTAACAGTTACTTAGTAACAGTTGCTAGGAATCAGAGCCCTTTAACACTGACGGCCTGTGAAGACATTCACATTCTAAATTCTTCAACATCACATTCTACTGATGTGAATCTTCTTCAGGCGAGCAAAGCGACAGGAAGAAACACTGAACTAATGAGAAAACATAGGAAGTAACATTGACCCAATGAGGAAACACAGGAAGTAACATTGACCCAATGAGAAAACACAGGAAGTAACATTGACCCAATGAGGAAACATTACGAAGTGAATCAAGCCTAGCAACAGAAGGAAAGCAAAAATACAATGTGAATGACAACGCACCATGTCTGATCAAAACTTCAGCCATCCTAGAAACACCCCATGTTGAATTAAAATTTCAGCCACCCCAGAAACACAACACAATGTTAGATTAAAACTTCAGCCACCCCTGATACACAGCACAAGTTTTGAAGCTTGTGTGATTAAAGCCGTGACTGGTCGTCAGGCTATTTGAGGAAGGCCTACTCCAGGAACGTTGGGTCACTGTGTTGCCTGAGGTTAAAGGTTGCGTCACCCCAACTAAACATCATTAAGGCAACACTGATGGTCAGATGTCACAAACGTCACAACTAAACAACAACTTCTTTTTTTCAAACTTACATTACTTCAGACTTTATATTTTAGTTTCCCCGGCAAACTATTGATGTAGTGCAATTTGAAGACAGCTTATGAATAACTAGCTTGAGAATAACTGCATATATGAGGGAGTACATTTCAAACAGCATCTGCATCGATACTCATCGGGTTTGAGTGGCAACACAATCAACAGGTTCTTTCCACATTTTCAAAACAGAATGTGAGACAATTTACAATACAATCACATCTTAAAGTCACACTGTATAACTGTACAACTTGGAAAGGAAATCACTTGTGTTTGGCAATGTGTGATGATGTGGCACCAACCCTAACAGCGGGTGTGCGGATTTCAAAAAGCAAACTAGGATGCAGATCGTTGTAACCATAAATATTTTAAATATTTGTTTTTTATAATTGATTGTCATGGCAACGAAACAAAAACCATTGAAATCGAAATGTGGGGTTGTAATGGTCCGTGACCCACTTCTTCAGAGTGAAACGTCTGGTCCTAAACAAATCATTATAACCCATGGACATCTGGTCCTAAACAAAGCATTCTAACCCATAGACACCTGATCTAAAACAAAGCATTCTAACCCATAGACATCTGGTCTAAAACAAAGCATTCTAACCCATAGACAAGCAAGGTGATGTCAGGATGCTCGTATACCCACATAAGTAACAGCAACACGCGGAAATCGCAGGATCATAACATGAATCTAATACAGTGCAAAAGTCATGGGGAGAGGATGAGGCCATAAGGAACGGGAGACGGATTGAGAATCCTTCCTAATCCATCTTTATAAAACACAACTCGGGAGAGAAGAAATTATTACAATTATATAGACGTCACAGCACACTGTCATCTACACAAACTCTTCTCTTGTTTGTCTGTTTGTTTCCTTGAATTAAACACTTCTCTGAAGCAGCTTCTGTTGGACTTTGTACATATTTCACAAGTGAGAGGTTAACAAGTCACAGTACTGCAAACAAAACATCTGCCCATAGATTGCCCCTTCAAAATCTTTATCTGATGTTACAGGAATGTAACACAATGTAACAATGTGCATCTGATTAGCTGATTGGCAGATTAGTCCACATATAACCATTTTAGTGGACACCCGATGATAAAGATGTTTCTCCAGATGATGAAGATGTTTCTCCAAATGACGAAGATGTTTCTCCAGATTATGAAGATGTTTCTCCAGATGATGAAGATGTTTTTTCAGATGATGAAGATGTTTCTCCAGAGGATAGAGATGTTTCTCCAGATGATGAAGATGTTTCTCCAGAGGATGAAGATGTTTCTCCAGATGATGAAGATGTTTCTCCAGATGTCCATCTACAGGACCACGTTACGTTTAAACAGACACCTTCGTCTGTTATGAGTACCCATGAAGAGTCAGGATTTAGGAATCCACCTAAAGACCACACACTCTGTCTGTCTGTCTCTCTGTCTGTCTGTGTCCCAACCACAGACCAAACACTCTGTCTGTCTGTCCGTCTACACTATGCAGAACCACTCAGTCTGTCTGTCTGCCTGTGTCTGTCTGTCTGTCTGTCTGTCTGTCCCACCCAGAAACCTAACACTCCTGCCTGCCTGCCAGCCTACCAGACTGTCTGCCTGTCTGCCTACTAGCCTACTTGTCTGTCTGCCAGCCTACCTACCTGTCTGTGTCTGTCTGTCAGCCTACCTGTCTGTCAGATCAAGGTCGTTTCCTGTATATTTTTTACCACTGAATTGATGTCACTGAGTCAAGAAAATGGACAATAACACCGCAACCCGATCGGAATCAGGAGAGGTAAAGAAATCGACAGAAACGATTTTATTGGCTGTGGTTTAAACACTTTGTAAAGAAGGTGTCTATTTTACCAACAGGAAGAATTTATTCAACCTGCACAAAGCGTCATTTCTTCAAACAGGAAGTGTCTATTCCTTCTACAGGAAGTGCCTATTTTTCATACAGGAAGTATAAGTAGAGATTTTAAGGGGTTTGAATGGGTTGTCTACACTGCCAGAGGAACACACAGATTCCCTCTATAACAACAAGAAAAGTTGCAAGTACACTTCAATCCGATTCTGAATCCAAATCAGTGTTTCCTCCTCTAACACAAAGCAGAGCAACACTTTGAATAGAGAGGTTTGGTTTGGGGGCTGTGTGTGGATCCAGGTGCTGCTTTGAAACCCCGACTGGCTGCCTTCTCTCTGCTCCCCCTTCACTCCCGACACTGTGACGGCCGATGGAGAGGGAACACACAGGCTGACCTGTCACCATTTAGCTAACACACTGTGGCTCACTCTACAGAGGAGAGCACTTTACAGAGCAGAACCCTCTACAGAGCAGAGCACTCTACAGAGCAGCTCACTCTATGGCTGGATGGCATGCTGGCTGGTTGTCTAGTTGGCTGGCAGGCTGGTTGTCTGGCTGGCTGGCTGGCTGGCTGGCAGGCTGGTTGTCTGGCTGGCTGTCTGGCTGGCTGGGTGGTTGGCTGGGTGGTTGGCTGGGTGGTTGGCTGGCTGGCTGGCTGGGTGAGTTGCTGGTTGAATGACTGATTGGTAGACTGGCTAGCTGGCTGACTGGGTGTGTGAGTGGGTGGGTGCCTGGCCTGCTGGATGACTTTATCCTCCAGTCAGGTCAGAGTCAGAGAGCAGATTATAAAATGCTTGCATGAAGTTCTGGACCCCTGTGGTCTCCTCTTAACCAGAAAGGAACACACTCTTCCACAGACAGAAAAAGCTTCCGCACAGAGAAGCACAGAGGAACACACACATTATGATCTTAAATACAACTCAAGATCTGATAGGTGGAGCCAGGGGTTCGTGGGTCTAAAGTGATAGGTCAGTTGAAAGGACAGCCACTTGGTCCTATAGGCCGTCTGTGGAGGACCCAGTTCTGATAGGTTGACTGAAAGGTTCTGATTGGATCTGAGTGTACTGACAGGAGGAATTGACTTCCCTGATAGGCCGGTGGGTTTGGAGTCCTGCTCAGTGGCTGGGGTTGCGGGCAGTAAAGGGAGGGGGCGGAGCCACAGCGCCCTCTGGGGGACTGGAGCACACAGAGGAGGAGGGGGAGGAGTCTGCTGCTGCTGTGAGGGACACACTGAAAGAGAACACACACATTCACCTGATGGGGATCTAACATTAAAACAGCAACATCCACAGGAAGAAAACCAGAGCGAAGACATTCAGAGCAAGAGACAGAGAGAGAGAACAATGCAGACAAAGAGATAGAGAGAGAGAGAGAGAGAGAGATAGAGAGAACAATGCAGATAGAGATAGAGAGAGAGAGAGAGAGAGACAGAGAGAGAGAATATTGCAGCTTACTTGACATTGTCGCAGGTACGGTGGGAGGAGTCAGTTACCCCGGCAACAAACAGCTTCTTGGGTGGGCCATCAGACTCCACCCCTCCTTAAGGACCGAACAGGAGAGAGTGAGAAGGATGACTATTACACACACACACACACACGCACACACATACACATACACACACACAGGCACACGCACGCACACACGCACCCTGTATGGTGACTAATTAGCATATGGCCATTAGAATATTCTGTTGGCTGAAAAAAGCTGGACAGTTAGCCTGCTACGGAGCAGGCTAGTTCAGTGGTATAAATTACCATGGTAACTGAGTGAGGATTAGTATTAGCCACAGTAATGGGACAGATTTCTCACTAAGATGATGCAGACGTTTCTAAATAAGCCAGGCTTTTCGCATAGCTAGCTCTATGCGATCCCACCCTGACCGTTCATTCAGAGAGCAGACAGACAGAGCAGACAGAGAGCAGACAGAGAGCAGAGAGAGCAGACAGAGAGCAGACAGAGAGAGCAGACAGAGAGAGCAGACAGAGAGAGCAGACACAGAGCAGAGAGCAGACAGAGAGCAGACAGAGAGCAGACAGAGAGCAGACAGAGCGGACAGAGAGCAGACAGAGAGCAGACAGAGAGCAGACAGAGTAGACAGAGAGCAGACAGAGAGCAGACAGAGTAGACAGAGAGCAGACAGAGAGCGGATAGAGAGCGGACGGAGAGCAGACAGAGTAGACAGAGAGCAGACAGAGAGCAGACAGAGAGCTGACAGAAAGCAGAAAGAGAGTATCCAGAGAGCTGCCCTCACCTTTCCTCTTCAGGGGGGTCAGAGCCGGCCACCTCACCATGGGACTGGACGCAGGCCTGCTGGACCCAAACAACAACAACAACAACAACAACACTGTCAAGCAACAAGACCAATACCATCAGACAACAACAACAACAACACTGTCAAGCAACAAGAACAATACAATCAGACAACAACAACAGCACTGTCAAACAACAAGAACACTATTAAAAAACAGCAGTATCAGACACAACAACAACAACACCAACACTGTCAAACAACAACAACATTATAAAAAACAACAACACCACCACCACTATCAGACAACAACAACACTATAAAACAACACCACCACCACCACCACAATCAGACAACAACAACATTGTCAAGCAACTAGAACACTATAAAAAAAAACACTATCAGACAGAACACCACTATTAAACAACAACACCACTATCTGACAACAACAACAACAGCACTGTCATACAACAACAACACTATAAAACAACACCACTATCAGAAAACAACAACAACAAGGCAGTGTCACGGTGTCTCAGACCTGAACCTCCGGGTGGGGCTGGGGGAGGAGTTGGGCGTGACTCCACTGTCCTGCGGATAGAAGCTCTGGGAAGGACAACACAGGAAACGGTTAACACACCTCAGCTCTGCCTGGAGTTACAGCTAACCCTCAACTGAGAGCTGTATTACCCTGGAAGACTGGTCCCAATAAATATTAGTAACTGATCTGAGAGCTGTCTTACCAGAGAGGACTGGTCCTGATGCCAGTGGCTGACAGGAGGCAGGGGCACGAGGTTGGAAGCACTGAAAACACACAGACACACAGGAAGTGAGGGAGGGACAGGAAGTGTGTGTTGAGTGGGAGTGTGTGAGAGCGTTTGTGTTAGTGAGTGTGTGAACATGTGAGTGCCTAAGTGTGTGTGCGCGCGATAGCGTGTCTGCGTTAGTGAGTGTGTGTGTGTGAGTTAGTGTGTCTGTGTGTGCGTTTTCAGCTTGGTGTAGCCAGTGTGTGTGTACATTAGTGTGTGTGTGTGTGTGTGTTAGTGTGTGTGTGTGTGTTAATGTATTTGGGTGCGTTAGTGTGTGTGCATGCGTTAGTGTGTGTGCGTTAGTGTATTTGTGTGCGTTAGTGTGTGTGCGTGCGTTAGTGTGCGTGCGTTAGTGTGTGCATTACTGTGTGTGTGTGTGATGGTGTGCGTGCGTTAGTGTGTGTGTGTGTGCGTTACTGTGTGTGTGTGTGTGTGTGTGTGTGTGTGTGTTACTGTGTGTGTGTGTGTGTGTTACTGTGTGTGTGTTTGTGTGTGTGTGTGTGTGTGTGTTAATGGATGTGCGTTTGTGTGTGTGTGTGTGTGTGTGTGTGTGTGTGTGTGTGTGTGTGGGTGCGCGGGTGCTTCCTACCTCAGTCTCTGCAGACTCCCCCTTAATGTCATGTCCATATTCTCCTCCTGGAAGGAGAAAAACAAACATACTTTCCATCACACCTTATCTCTAGGGCCCGCCTCTCACCAGTTACAGAGGTCAGCCATGTTCCTATCAACTGTAAACAAGATGGAGGCGGGGCCAGGAGGTCAGGGGGAGAGAGAGGTCTGTAAGACTCACCTGCCGCTTGTGGTGGGAGCGCTCCCCAGCCAGGGAGAAGGGGAAGAGAGGGACGGCCTGCACACACAGCACAGCTTGGGTTAGAGGGAGCACTTCATTAGAGAGCCTGTACAGGCCAGGTGCACGGGCTGAAAAGCCGGAGGTGGTCTCTCCCTTCAGCTGGTGTAACTAGACATTCATCAAGATCATAATGTGTGTCTAACTTTCAAAATAAAATGTCAAATCTGAGCATCAATTAGGATTTTCACACACATATATGGCACAAACACACCAAGTTACCCACACAGGTACGCATGCGTGCACGCTCACACACTCACTCACTCACTCACTCACCCGTGATGGGCAGCTGGGGTTGACAGAGACACTGCTCCGTCGGTAGCGAGCAGAACTAACTGGACTGAAGACTGTCATGCCATCACTGTAGTAAACACAGAAAGGACACAGACGTTTCAATGCAAAAGACCTGGCTAGCACACACATTCAACCTTTACTCTTACACGCATAGTCAAAACATCCGTCACTAACTTCCACTTACTTGATGTTAGTTCACTAATTCTCAACTTTCCGTCGTGAAACTTCAGTTAAATTAAATTACACCCACCTGACGCTGGTGATCATGGGGGCGCTGTTCGATCTACGAAGAGCTCCGCCTCCACTTCCGGCAGGTGCGCCTGCGCACTGGTCCACTTCCATTCGTTCCATGCTCTAGTAGACTGACCCTCTGGCGGCACGAGCAGCCTCTCTGTGGCGGCGTGGGGCTTTACTCAAGGCCGGTGAAAGCCCGTCCAGCAGGCCCCACTTAGAACCTTTCGATCCAACCCAATGCCGCCTAAAATACTTGGTGTCTCTGCCCTATCGCATTTTTATTAGACGAATAATGTCCGATTTTTGGTCATTTAAGACGTCCATGTGGGTTTTGTGGTAAAGCTAGTCGCCTGATGGAAGTCGAAATTGCAGCTGTAGAGCAAACGAGCGAAAATAATACAACTAAAAAGCAAGGATAAATTAGTCACACAAAAATATCTTGGTGTAACTTTTCAAAATGTAAAGCTATTCAAATCCAGCAAGTGCCGTGACTTCAGAGAATCAGCTTGCCAGAGAGCAAACTGTTTATCTCACTTGCAAAATACGCATAGTAGGCCTCTCAAAAATATCCGTTAAGACGTTGAAACATTTCGCTCTGAAAAGTTGTACAACCTAAACACCTCCAAATCGACCAAATGCTTTGAGCGTGAACGGAATATGTCGAAAATGTAACTATTTGAAAGATTTTTTTATAACATAGTCCTTTACCAAATAGAGGTAGTTCGTCAACTGTGATAATAGCGCCGCTGGCTGGCCATATGTGATTCAAATTGCGACATGAGAGGTCTGCCTGCATCGCTAGCTCGCTGTCCATGCCATTAATGATGTTTTCATTTGAACATTTTTTAGTTGGGCTTGAAAACATCGTAACCACTGTGTAGGAATTAAGCAATGCACACGTAGCTATGTGTGGCTGGTGACATGAGTAAACAATTTGTGCTTCTGTGTGTATAGCACATCTCAAAGCTGATCAGCTGTTTGTTAAAATACTTTTTCTTGAAGCGCCTACACACAAAGTGTGGGTTGTTTTTGTTTTTATGAACGAATTTATTAAAAAATTCTCTGTTCTATTGACCAATAGATGACTGAGTGCAAGCACTCCGCAGAAGAAAAGAGATCATTGACCCTCCTCATCACTCAAAAACCTCTTTATTGCTTCTCCCTGTCTGTTAACTATAAACCTGTCATGCACAAAGCATGTCAGGAGAACATCACCGGAATAACAAGTTCATTCATAACACTTGTTATATATTATATATATTTATATATTATATAATGTATATAATATCAATACAACTTGAAGTATTCTAATGGGTCACATGCTGTTTTAAGTACCCGGGGTAATATCTTAAAGCTGCAATAGGAGCCTGCTCTCCCACTGGTAGGACTTTGCCCACAGCCCACTGGGCTCAGATCACTGGCCCTGAAAAAAACAAACCTTACACCAAAAGCAGCAGCAACGACTTTCTGTTGAACTAGCCATAGATAAACATACTTGAATCCTGAGTATAACATACATGCTTGCTACATATATAAACCTACTTGTTTAGTTAATAGCAACCATGAGTGGTAGTCTGTCAGAAGACGATCCTAGAGGACTTGGAGTCGTTTTCTGTTTGTATGACTCTCTCCTTCTTCTCCGTCGCCTCCTCGTCCTCCGCCGCTCCCTCTTTCCTGAGGATCTTCAGCGGCCACAGGGTCCCACTGCGGCGCTCCCGTCGGAGCGAGGCCGTGGCCGGCCAGCAGCAGGGGGCGCTGTTGTCCCCGGTCAGGAAGTAGAGCAGCGCGTTGAGCCAGGCGTTACAGGAAGCCAGCGGGCGCGTCACCTTGTAGCAGATGGACACGGCCTTCATGGCGTTGCAGCTTCCCGTTTGACCCCGTCGTAGGAGCAGGAACAGCGTCCGGGTCACGTGGAAGGGCAGGAAGCAGAGGGCAAACAGCAGCGTGATGGTGACGATGGTCTTGATGGACTTCCTGCGCTGGCGGATGTAGAGGGAATGCTGGGAGCCGGAGACGGACACCTTCTCCCGCGCCGCCCGTGCCCCCCCCGCGGAGCTGGCCCCCGACCCCCCCGAGGAGCCCCCCCCCTCCTCCCCTCCCTCGGTGGAGCCGCTGGGCGGGGTCCGGAGCGTCCTGAAGATAGTGCGCACCACCTGGGAGTAGCAGTAGGCGATGATGAGGAAGGGGATGAAGAAGCCCAGGAGGTGAAGGACGATCCCGTAAGGGACGTAGTCGGCAAACTGGCTGTCCACCGCGTCGTCCCAGCAGTTCACGTACCCCTCCGGAGCCCCGGCGCCCCCCCCGGCCCCGCTGCCGTTACCCCCCCCTCCCACTCCTCCCCGTAACATGTAGGTGGTCTGTGCGAAGTGGAAGATGGGGCAGGTGAGCAGGAAGACCACCACCCAGACCAGAGCGCAGGTCCCCCTGACCAGCCGCCGGCTCTCCAGGGCCAGGGAGCTCATGGGGTGGCAGATGCCCAGGTAGCGGTGCACGGAGATGCAGGTGAGGAAGAAGATGGAGCAGTAGAGGTTGAAGTAGAAGAGGAAGCGGACCAGGCGGCACATGAAGTCTCCGAACACCCAGCGGTCGCGCTGCACGTAGCTGGCCACCAGGAGGGGCAGCGACAGCCCGTACATGAGGTCCGTGGTGGCCAGGTTCACCATGTAGATGGCCGAGGTGGTCCAGCGCCGCGGCCCGGCCACGCCTCCGCCGCTGCCACGGCGACGGCAGGAACGCAGCAGCACCACGGAGTTGAGGGAGAGGCTGAAGAGGAAGGTGAGCGAGTAGCAGACGGGGAGGAAGATGTACTTGTAGGACTCGTCGATGCTGCAGGGGGAGGCGGGGCTGGGGTCAGCCCGGGAGGTCAGGGGGGCGTCGGCCTGGTCATCCGGTGTCATGGCCACCAACGAAGGATCAGTCTGCTCCTCTCATGCTCCTCACCGCCGCTAAACATCTGCTGCTTCAGGAAGAGCAGAACACCGTCATACTCTCTTCTTCTCTGGAGCGCTCTCTCGTTTATTCTCTTTCTTTTTCTGATCCAGCCGCTGTTGTCTGTTGTGTGATTAGGCGGTTTGACACAGGACGAGAAAGGGAGAGAGAGAGAGGGAGAAAGAGAGAGAGGGAGGGAGAGAGGGAGAAAGAGGAGTTGCTTGTGAGAGAAAAACAAGTGTTTTCACCGTAGAATGTTGAGTTGTGCTGATGCTGTGTATTTACTGCTCCGTCGGGTCTGTAATGAGTAACACCGTCCCCCCGGGATTCCACAGTCCATCTTCTGGCTCTGCTCATTCACTAACTCACAGTATAACAATCACTCTGGCTCTGCTCATTCACTAACTCACAGTAACACCGTCCCCCGGATTCCACAGTCCATCTTCTGGCTCTGCTCATTCGCTAACTCACGGTATAACAATCACTCTGGCTCTGTCTCTGTCCATTCACTAACTCACAGTATAACAATCACTCTGGCTCTGCTCATTCACTAACTCACAATTTAACAATCACTCTGGCTCTGCTCATTCACTAACTCACAGTTTAACAATCACTCTGCCTCTGTCTCGTTCACTAACCCAGCCTCAAAGTTGAACAATTAAGTCAAATAAAACAGTTCAACAATCACTCTGACTCTGACTCTGTCTCTATCTCTGACTGTCTCTGTCTCTGTCTCTGACAGTCTCTGTCTCTATCTCTGACTCTGCTCATTCACTAACCCAGCCTCAAAGTTTAACAAACACTCAGTCTCTGTCTCTGTCTGTCTGTCTGTCTCTCTCTCTGTCTCCGTCTATCTCTGTCTGTCTCTCTCTGTCTCTGTCTGTCTGTCTTTCTCTGTCTGTCTCTGTCTGTCTCTGTCTCTGTCTCTGACTCTGCTCAATCACTGGCCCGGACCCAAAGTTTAATAATTAAGTCAAATAAAACAGTTTAATAATCACTTAGGTCTCTGTCTCTGCTAATTCACTGGCACGGCCTCAAAGTTTAACAATCATTTATGCCTCTGACTCTCTGGCAACTGTGGAAAACAGCTGTAGGGATTCTTCTACTCCAGTGTGTGTTTTCACTGTGAAAACATGTTTATTCAGGCTACATTTGTTTAGACTATCTAGTTTTGACTTCGATTTATCGCCTAAATGTTAGTATTTTTTGGTTTCAAACACAACTTTCACACAGCATGAACACGGTCATTCCACTGATCTGGCTCCACCAGGAGATGGTTACCTGGGTGGGCTACCGTGCTGTCCTGGGGGGATTGGCCTGTCCTCCTTGGAGGTGAGGGGATGCAGCAGAGTGTGTGTGTGTGTGTGTGTGTGTGGGGGCGGGGGGGGGGGGGGGGGGGGGGGGGGGGGGGGGGG
>JAVQJS010142723.1:0-15675 GCA_036024795.1 Galaxias rostratus | reverse complement strand
CCTCTCTCTCTCTCTCTCTCTCTCTCTCTCTCTCTCTCTCTCTCTCTCTCTCTCTCTCTCTCACACACTCTCCCCCCATTGGCCTGTTCTGGCATCTGTCACTAGACAAGGCAGCTGTTGCTGTTCACCAGACACTGAGAGAATATCCTCCTGGCTTTATGGAGAGAAAGACATGCCTGGGATTGCTTCATAATGGAGCTGCTTACTAGAGCATAACAAATGGCTAATCGTTTAGCATAACTATGCAATGCCATGCCAGTGAAAAACATTACATTCACTTAGAAATCATCCGGCAGCCTTGCTTTATAGTGGTGTGCAAGCTCTTACCTAAATATAACACCTTGAGGCTTGTTTGCCTGTAATTTAGGTGGAGTTACATGTAATGCCCACTGCTCTAGATATTAACGTTTTGTCAAGGCTCCAGCGTTGCTATTGTAAAATGTAACATGAATAGGGTATGGCCTGCGTCATCCTTGTGAAAACATTTTTCCCATGCGCTTTTGTTTAAGAAACAATTGTGGAGAATGTCGCTTTGTTCACCAACCTATTCATCGCCGTTTGTTGGAGAAAGCATTGGTGGTTTCGCAACAGAAAGCACCATCGATTTAATAAATTTTACTTACAAAACTTAAAAATGTAATTTCATTGCATAGCAGACTAAAGATAATAACAAATTGAGATCATATTGGCTGCGCAATTTATAACGGACAGAATAGACGAGCTCCACTGTTTATGAAGTAAGGTTTTGCTGGGAGGAGTGAGAGCCAGAGATTTAGCGAAGGGGGAGTTCACTGTTGGAGGAGGGAGCGTGGATAATTATTGACAAGGACTGCGCTTCGGGCGTTTTCTTCTTTCCCTTTGTTGTTAATGGATATGTATCTTTGTCTTTTCCCGTGATCGGTTCTTTTTTTTGTTTTTTTCCAGCCACCTGCCAAGTACAAAAATTTAGACGCGTTTGATCGTCCCCTTCAACAAATGTTCACCCGCTGAAAGTTTTGGTTCATGCCTGCGCAAGGGACAGAGAACTGGATTACAGAGAACCTTCAACTAGCAAAGTTGTCGGACGGAATTACTGATTTAGGACGTGTTTTTGGAACGATTCAAATGTGATTTGTTTACTTTTCAGTAATTGTGACATTCGACGTGTTTTGAGACCACTTCTTAGAATGTTTGAAATAATTTCACGCGTGTCACTTGAGATGGTTGTGGCAGTTTGGACATTTTACAGGGAATACTAACGCCAATATATAGCCTGTAGCTGGAGAGCCTGTAACAGATAGCGGCTTTTTTTTTAGCCAGACTGCTGCATGTTGTTGGGAATTTAAGTTTTGTACCAGAGGCAACTTTACACATCATAGACACTATGGAGGGTGAGCAGGGAGCCGTTGCTTCCCAAATTGAGCCCGAGACGGAGAGACCCGCATCCGACAGTTTTTCTCAACTATGGACAGACGTGATGGGGATGCTGGTGAGTTTGGGGGGCACTTTTGGGGGAGGGGTAACACAGGAAGGTAGCGGAAGGCTTTTGAACCGTGACCTTCAGAGGTTAGACGCATTGTTGATTCATTGGTTGATGTTGGTTAGGCTAATTCGTGTAAATCGACCAATAAAAACAAGCAACACTTGGCATTGCTCCGACACGTTTGTTACCTCGCATTTGTATTTAAACAAAACATAATTGGGGATTCGGGTCATTTCCCTGCAACTATTTAATCCGTGATTCACATAGTGTAGTCGGATTTAAATACTACGTGGATTCGAGGCGAAATGGTATGCCGCTGCTCTTGTCAATACTAAGCTATTTGTATGCACTTATTTCTAACTAAATTGTTGCTCTAAATGTTTGTATTCACTCTGTTGCTTGGGTTGACTTTGATAGTACGTTTAAAAGTCTTACAAAGTCCACTGCTGGGCCTGCTCTTTCTATAGTGCAGCTAATCAATTGTTAATATACTGCTAGTCCCTAAAAGTGGAATGAATTTACAGGGAACATTGTAACTAATTGCAATTCCGAAGTCACGAGTACCAAGAATGTGCCTATTCCATCATACTCCAGTTCCACGTGCGTTTCAGCAACGAGTAGGACCTACGTAGGTGATCTGGACTAAAACCTTACTTCTTAGCCTGAGGGGCTATGTTTACTGTTTGGATTTGTGTTTCCCTGTTGAACAGAGGCTTGTTTATTGACAAGCCACTTTGTTGCATACTCTTATTGCAATCAAGCCAAAACAGTGATATGATGAAAACATGTATTTGTTCTCCTCAATTGTAGGCACATTTTTTATTTTGTTGGGGTTGATGTTTTAGTGATGCTCCAGACAGCCAACCTACATAACAAAAAAAACATTGTATTTGATAGGCTAGAAATAGGGTCCAAGTGGAAAAATCATTTTTGAAGACGGAGGTAAATTTGGTATGCTTTTAAGATTGGAGCACAGTGTGAATGGGGCTCGTGTATATAGGTGTGTGTATTGGAGTGAGTTGTAATCTTTCTTGGCCCCTGACACTAGGTGAGAGACTTGGCAGAGGAGCCAGACCAGGGCCCCTAGCGAGACCATTTACCACACACACACACACACACACACACACACACAGCTCTTTATATGTGACTGCAGACATCCTTACATTTTCCCCGTCACCAATAGCTTGTCGTAATCAGATGGGTATTTGTTTTCCATTCATGGTTTAAAAGGAAATTAAATCATCCTCTAAAAATCATTTTCAACATTGATCTTTTTGGATCACACAAAAGGAGTGTGAAACTAGGTGTCATTTCCAAATAGACCACTTTAGGTGAGACACAAACGCAATACATTCACCTTCACAGTAACTTTATTTTATGGTTTACTGTAAAATGTTGTTAGAATCGAGGATTTTTCTTGTCTACAACCTTTTTCTAAAGCAGCCAAACCAAGAATTTGCTGTTTGTAAAATATTTTTGCAAAATCAGCCCAACATTTTAAATGAAGCAAACTTAACAGGAAAAGTAGGGCCATGTTATATAAAGTAGTTTCACGACATAAAGATTGTTTTCGTTTCGTTGGTGTACTCAAATGACAATGAAATTAGAATTTGACTTTACCATGTCATATTGAAACTGTTGGATGTGGACACTCCAGTCAACAGAGACATGAAAACGGGTACTTACAGAAAAACATCCCCACTCATTCAAGAAGGAGAATACCCAAGTAGTTCTGTTTTAAATCTTCCAAAGTTACTCCACGAGACTCAACATCTAGACAAACCGTAGATCAAAGACCAGTGTGCGTGGCCTGTATTGTTCTCTTTCTGCGTCTGTCTCTCTTTCCTGAGGTTAACCACACATAGCAGCCGGTGGAGGAATGTATGTAATGAGAATACCTCAGTGAGCCAGTCATTTATTTGTGGTTGCAACAGAGCAAACAACCCCCTAAGCTAATTAGGAGTCTGGGGCCTGTCACAGGAACGTGTGGCCCCTTGGAGCTAGAGCTAGGTGATGGAGCTTTACGCTACATATTCTTGCAGATGTTTGAAGAGAGGTTTAAACTCCAGGCCCCACCCAGATGTTCTGAAGACAACGTGTTGCCTCAGGGCTTTGGGTGTAAACCCTTATAATTTAAACTCCGGGTTTGTTAACTCCCTGCTTCCCACAGTATCACTTAACCCGTTGAGTAAAATGTTTAAGGTGTGGAAATTTAGATTCACACCACCACTCCTCTAAAGATACGCACTTTGTGAGTTAAATTGTGCACCCCCTTCAATGAATTCTGACGTCTTTAGGTTTGAAACAGTCCGCAAGACTTTCGATTGAGTTTCCTAATTACAGCCAGGACTGTAGGCTCTGTAGGCCACTAATTCCTGGCTCCTAGTCGGGCTGATTTGATGACGTACCTGGACAGTGGACAGTCATCCTCTGTTTCCCCCCTGGTCCTCTCAAAGGACCCTCTTTCTTTCCTTGTTTTTTGCACTGGATGTTTGTATTCAAGACGGGCAAGCTTTGGAAAGAGATATTTTCTAGACTCCCAATGCAAGGTATTTTTTGGGTTGGAAATGGGTTTTTATGACTTCCTAGACAGTGGGTGGCTGTTTGTCCATCTGGAGTACTTGGAACATGAACAAGGATTTAGCCCTCAACTTATGGAGCTTTGAAGGGGCTTACTGGAGACTAGGCCATCGATTGTGTCTGGGAAGCATATGGTGAGATAAAGTGAAATCCCCATTTGTCTCAGAAGAGTCCTCTTCCTACTTAACACTCTCTGGCGTGAGCAGTTTTTGGCTGCTAGCCTAATAAACTGACTGAGCACAGTCCGTAAGTCAAAAACCCAACACAGTCCATACCCTCCTTTTGTAGTTTCGTACAGCCTTTTTTATCTTGGCCTAGCTTTTAGTATCCTGTCTACTCTCACTTCGGCCATTGGTTATTGTTGGGGTCAGCCAGAGATCTGGCAGGCTTCCTCTTTAGGGGCGGCGGTGCCCTGTTCTCTGAGAGCTGCGGATTTCCTCAGGAAGTTCCCCAGAAGGGGCTGGGCAGCGGCCTCTGAGCTCCCCCTCTTCCCCTTCTGACTCCCTGGTCCAAAGGCTCCCCCCTCTCAGTGTGAGACCCCAAGGACCTTGACGGCGTAAGGTAGTTCCCTGCTTGTCTCTTCCTTTGTCTCACATCCACCACTGACAGAGTTCTGTATACCAACGGCCGCTGGCATTTCTATCACCAGGACATCCATTCACTTTGATTTTTTAAAATGTATCCTCCATGTCTGGCCCAGACCTGGCAACAAATGCTTGCCCCCACCCCCAGGTTAGGGTGTGAGATGCTGGTGCCGGAATCAGGTGCCCGTACCAATGTCCTCTACTGCCAAACTCTGGCTTTTGAGTGAGTCTCTTGGGGTGGGGGGAATAAAGTGGGAAGGTGGAGCGAGGGATCACTTAGCCTCTCTAATTCTATGGGAAGATGTGTTTCCGACGGGGTAAGAGTCATTATTAAGTATTACAATCAGTGATTCTTAATCTTATTGGAGGTATCGAACTTTGCACGTTTCATAAGCGCATCCATTAAACCCTTCGTACAGAATGGACACGCACGTATGTGTGTTTGTCCTCACCTCCGTCAAACCCCTGAGACTGAATCTCCAAACCCCTGGAGTTCGATAGAACCCAGGTTAAGAACCACTGCATTATATGAACCAGTGTTCCAGAGGAAATGGGAAACATCTATAAATGAGCATTCATTTAAAATAAAACCTTGACACAATGCAGCCCCATTCAGGTGAACGTGACACCTTCAACAAGTTCCCTCTCTGGCCCTGTGATCTTGTGACGGGTGAAAAGGATCATGCAGCTTGCCCATCTTGCCTTACCTAAAGAGGCATGACTCCATTGTTACCCGTCCTGGGCGTCCCTCCCCTGGAGAACTGCTAGTCACGAGGCTATCGCTAACAATAGCCACGAAAACCATAACTCAACCCACGTGAAAGAGAGACAGATAGCGGGGCAAACGACACTAGGCAGGAATGCGGTGTACTAACGTTTGGCTCAGAACAAACTTATTAGCCCTGGAGCTAATGGAGTGTAGCCCTCTGGTGTGGCTTGGTCAGGCCAGTCGCCGAGAACAAAGGCTTTCTTTGAGAGGGCCCACAACATCTAGCATGCCATGGTGGAACAGCATCTATTGAAAGCAACTTGATTGGGAGATTAGCTCAGGAACTTGTTAGTGGCTTTTAAGCACGCTAGAGGGACCTGAGAGGTCAGTGCTCAGGAGTTGGGCCCTGCATGCTGACTTTGGAATGTTTTAATAACTTTTGTCGAAAACGTGGTGCGGTGTCCGTCTTCACACGGTTGAGTCGTTTCCTGAGTTTGTTTATATATTGCACAGGTTTCAAATAAATATTTCACTAAAAGGACAACAAAGGGCCAGTTAACCTCACGCACTCCTGTGTGGGCGGGAGAGACATTTTTAAATCTCTCTACCTTGAAGTGAATGCGCTACGTTTTGGTAAATCTGTTCCGCCAGGTTAACCACAAAAGAAACAATCTTTATCAGTGCAGTTTGCGGCTACAGCACAACGAAAGCCCTTTAAGTGTTTCATTCTGGCTGCACACTGAAGCACGTTGAGGGTTATGTTCAGGGTATTTTCCGAAAAAAGGTTATGCCTCAAAGGAATGGTTATCCTATACTTACTTCATTTAGTGGATATTCTCCTTTCAGTGCTGCAAGCAAAGTGTCTGGAACATTGCAAACTGAACCCATGTCTTGGCCCAAGGATACAAGTCAGCTGAGGCGTTGCACCATACTCAGAGGCGATAGGAACCGTGCATTCTTCCGTTATGAGGCATGTTACTGGCAGATGGTAACCGATGGTCAGGAGAAGTTTTCTCCACACTCTCACAGTGCAGAGATGTCCTTCAAAGAGCAGGGTCACACATGAGCCTCGATCAATGAGTGTGCCTGTCTGTGTGTCTGCCTGTCTCTGTGAGCTCCTGGGCTTCACTCCAGTCCACAGCCCCCCCCCCCCCCCCAACCTGCTCTACTTTGGCGACACCCAGGGTGGCCAGAAGGTGCTGGAATGCCACGGTTTATTGATTGACTGAGCGAGGGTCACCGGGGCCCGCTCCGCGCTCTCCCTCCCTTGACCAGGAGGCCTCACTTGGGCATACTCAGGCCTATACATTATGTGCACGTGGGCTAAATACCAATCAGCTAGGTAATTCCACTTACGCGTATGAAGGGCAAAGGACGTTTGGAGATGGGAGTTTGGCCATGGTGTTAACAGGGTACATTCCAAAAAATTTGTTCTGACATATGACAAATGATGTATGACTTTGAAGTGCAGTGAATTCCAGGGAAATTCCTCTGTAGCCCTTCATATTGCATAATATCGGGAACATAACGTGTCTGTTGATTTTCTTTGGTATATGTTTTGCAAGAGCTCATTGAGGCCTTGTTTTTCCCATTGCTTGGGAACAATGGTTTCAGTAGTGTTCATAGGAATACTTACCGTAACATTTCCTAAAATTGAAAGTGTTGGCTATTGTGAGATATCTGGGCCTCACCCAATAGTCTGTCCATTATTTTCTGAAAAGAAACAGCCAAGCAGGACCTCTGGGTTTGTTCCCTGATGCTGGATTAGCGTTCGTATTGTGGAAACGAAAATGTCCTCAGTTTCATTTCAAAGCTCTCAGAGACATGCAGACACACAGACAGGCACACTCATTCAGAGACCTGGGTGTTGTCACTCCAGCTTGCGCTCCCTGCTATTATCATGATTGAACCTGAGTCAATGGAGGGTGTTGACATTTTGTATATCCAGGGTGGGGACGCGGTACTAACACTATTTACGGGTTTTTGTTTGATGACATAAAAATAGTGTTTAGTAGGATGCTGTTTACCATAACATATGATGAAGTAAGTGTGTTAGCCAACCTCCTTGGGGGGGGGGGGGGATATATTTAGAATGTGGAATTTTTACAGAAAGAAGCAACTCAGCTACACAGCCATGTGTTACCTCCACATAAAGCAATGCCTGACAAATTTATGGCCACGTCACACAGGCTCTGCTATAGATAAAGGCTTTAACCAGGAGCCTTTCTCCCCCCCCAACGCTCCAGATGTTTTACCCCCTCCGATCCCCAGTCTCCCCAGTCATTTGTCTCACAGCGCTATCCCGGGCTTCGGGAACTCTCAGCCGATCGTTGGGACCACGGCTCCCCGTCGGCAGAGTCTTCCCTGGCGTGCCTGAACGCTTAGTAGCTCGTCCTTTTGATTCTCTCATCGACAAGTTAGGCTTTTTCTCTCTAACAGACACCCAACACAAATTCACCCACAGGCATGCTCATAGACCTTTGCCTGCGCACACTCACATGTAGCTAAACATTCAAGGCCTCACGGGAACACACACACACACACACACACACACACACACACACACAGTGTCCTTTCCGAGGTGCTGTGAGATGTGTGTCGTGCTGTGAAGGGGGGACCTCCAGATTGGCTTCCAGCTGGGACCAGGTGTGTGTGTGTGTGCGTGCGTGCGCGCATATTACTTGAGCTCGTGGTAGGAGAGGCATCCTAAGTATGCAAACAAACAGACAGCAACACACTTAATGTAAAAAGCACATAAGCCCATTTGAATGAATCGAGATTGTGGACTATTTGTTCGATCCTCAGGGTCGGCCCATCCAGATAGGTTAGATCAGGGCTTTTGTTTGTTCCTGTATGCAATAGCTGATGGAGTCGATCAGTCGTGGCATGTCTGCCCCAATTAGCGTGCTCCTTGAGGTTTCCAATAAGAGTGGAGGAATCGAGGGGGAGTGCTGTCTACAGGGAGCTCCGAGAGAGGAGTCTTAGCAATGGAAAGAAAGCATATGTCTGGATATGGTTCAACGTCTCCGGTCTGGGAGGGTGGGAAATGGCCAAACGAACTGGACTTTTCCGTGTTCAGAAAATATGTTTGTAGTTAGCTCAGGGTACAAAATGGAGGAATCTACTGGCCGCGTTGTTAACTCAGCCCAATGAGCAAGATACGGAATCATTAGCTATGTCTGATGCGGGCCTGGTCTGGCAATGTTTTTGAAATCCTTCTGTGCCACGGTGTGTGTGAGTAGGACACCAACTCTGAGGAAGCAACTCCATGGCACACAAACTCATACACACACAGAGACTGTGGACCACCAGTGAGCGGAGCGCAACGAACACTTCACAGTGGTCCATTCATGTTAGCCCCTGGCACTGGCATACTGACTCTTGTTGATGCCGTGGAGACGGTGAGAGAACGACAGAGACTGTGAGAGCTCTCCCCTCACACAGGGAGTGACTCAATGCTAGCTGTCTGCCTGGCACGGATTAGATCAACACTGATGAATATTCAAGTCAGCCGTCGGGGCTACCATGGCCTACTTCTGTAGCCATGGGAGGGATGAGCCTGGGGCCGCCAGGCCTTCACGTGGCTCCAGGGGAGAGAATGGTTCTTGCAGGTCAGATCTATAGTTTCTCATAAAAGACTTGTGAATTCACTGTGGCGGTACATCGAGTCTTACCTCTTTGCTTACCTTTTACTTCAGTGTTGTTCCGTTTCAATTGAAGTCCAAGCATGTATTCTCCAGCGGGTTTCAAAGCCCCAGAGAAAGAGCAGACGGCTTGTTGTTTACCTAGTGTTATTTTGAACGTGACCTTAAGGCGCGTCTTCTTGAAGGTGTGCTTGAGAGGCATTCTGTCCAGTAAGCCCTTTTCTTGTTTAGAGTGGCACTTCCTCCCACTGTCCCGAGCACACGCCTCGCCACACAAAGGCAGGAACTCTGCGCCGATCGAGTGGATCTCCCGCAGGAAGCGCGCTGTTGGGCCGGGCTGCCGAGCGCCTCAGCACAGCTAAAGGGCATCTGTGATTCGAACCCCGGTAAATGCCGAAGCCAGGAGGAGAGTTTGGTTTGCGGCGGCATTGGGCGAGGATCGAACGTTCGCGACGGTCCTCCTACGTGGAGCGTGAGCAGACGCAGGGTTGACTTGGGACGCGGTGGAGCGTGTCTGCGGTCCCATGTGGGGTTGTGTGTTTTCTCAAGTCACAGCCGTGGAGGCCTGGGACTTTAATGGTGTGTACAAAGCTAAGGCCCAGTGGAGAAAGACACTAGTGCACGCACGCACGCACACACACACACACACACGCACGTGCACTCACAAACAACCCCGGTACACCTCGACTTCCATGTGTACCCTCTACGGTGGCTCCATGTTAGCCAGCTAAGAGCCTTAGCCCTGCTTTGCCGTCGAGGGGACTGGTATCCCAGTGACTCCATTGTCGATCCCACCCCTGCCAGCGCGCCGCCTTTCCATTTGGTCGGAGCTCCTCACACGCTTCTAATTCCTATCGTGTGTGAACAGCGATTCCATTAAGCGTTGCCTGGAGTGAGAGATGGAAGAGGAGTCTGCTTGTTAGTGACTTCATTTGATCAAACAATTTTCCCACCCTCGAGTAATATAGAGGTGGAGGAGGTGGGAGGGGGTAGCCGCAGGAAATGAACAGTGGCATACCGAGGTACAAACTAGGGGTTGAATCACACACACACACACACACACACACACACACACACACACACACACACACACACACACCAGGTGCGTCACACAACGGTTTAGGTTAATCTACACTTGTTTCTGTTTCGCTTGTCTTGCTGAGGACATGTCACTTTGGTTTCTTTTCATCATCACTCTGCGGGTAATATTCTGAATCTCCTGTCTGTCACAATAGATGGGCTATGGCTGACGCGCTTTCCGCCTTTTCTTATTGTTCTGTAGGACGGTTCTCTGGGGAACATCGATGACTTAGCCCAGGAGTACTCCGAATACTACAACACCTGCTTCAGTGACGTGAGCGACCGAATGGAGGAGCTCCGTAAACGACGTGTGTCCCAAGACCTTGACATGGTGAGTCCAGCACGCACGCACACACACCCATGCGGGCGCGCACACACAGACACACACAAACCATCTCGCTTACTGACATAGACACATCACGCGCAAAATGACAACCTGTAACCATGCAAAACTTTACAAAATGTGAAGTTTGGGCACATTCATGCTCTTATTATCATTTTGAATTTAATATATATGTACTCTAATACTTGTATCAAGTGTTTCATTCCCTGTGTTGTTTAGAACCTCACCACATATCAATGCTAACAGTGAGACTCTTTCTGTAGTTTAGATGACTCAACAACAAGGCAGATTTCTTGTGATTTTTTTATAAAATTAATATCCCCTTTATGGCTGCTTTTGTAGCTTCACAGCGTGTTTTCCAAAGGCGTGGCCAGCCACCTTGCAGAGGGAATAAAAAATAAATGAAGCAAAAGTGTGTACAAGTCGTAGTGGCTGCTTTTTAAAAGCATTTCAGCCTTTTTGTGTCTAAATGTGGTCGTATCTTTGAGGTCCTCTGGGTTCCCTGTGAGCTTTGGGGGGCCTCTCAGTGAGATGGAGGCTAGTGGGGCACCCATAAGGTTGCCAAGCAACTGCTGGGGGCATTGAAGAATGCAGCTGATGTGAGGCGTGTGGGCTGTATCTCCCCCGCCCCTCCTTATGACGTTTTGATGTGCCACAAAGCTTTTTCTAGCAAGGCGGTGTACACTTCCAGATACACTATGGAGCATGCTAACTGCTAAGTCAAGTCCAGCCAACATGTTAGCCATAGCGGCTGTAGCATTGGTAATGCTTAACTGCGCCAACAGTTGACTCTTAGGGTTACCAATATTTGTGTGTACCATCTATGAAAGCAGCCCACAGTGAAAAGTAGGACCACAATAGCATCACGCTTCAGGCAGCTTCTCAGGCCATCAATTACCTTTTCTTTGATCCCTTCCTTCCACTGTCCAGAAACCGTTTCTTAACCCCCAAGTGAGCAGTGGAATCTTCCTTCCTTCCACATGCCTCCCCACCAGCATACACACACACACACACACACACACACACACACACACACGTACACACACACGTACAGACACACACACCCATGTGGTTCTGTTTGCTTTAATAGGTGAGGCTCACTGAAGGATCACAGAGGGGGTTTCACTTCTGACTGACGGATGCCAGATACCTTGCTCACTTCTGTCCACAAATGTGGGGTTTTTGTGGGGTGTGTGTGTGCTTCTGCTTTGTGTTTGGTGCTTTAACGTTGTTGTGTATTTCTGTACCAGTAGGTCGTTGTTGAGGTCTTTGTCAAGGGGAATGTTTTCACCAGAAACATCTCAAGGTTTTCTGGCTGCATGTTTGTGTATGTGGGCACTTTCATTTAGTTTATTTTCTCTCTGCGTGTGTGTGTGCTTGTGTGTGTGTGTGTGTGTGTGTGTGTGTGTGTGTGTGTGTGCTTGCTTGCTTGTGCGTGACCTTCTGTATGTGTAAGGTTACAGCGTTTTTATCTGTCTTCGTCGGCACAGAGGAGTGAAGCGGGTCACTTCTCTGCATGTCTCGGGGTTTGGAAAGTTTCATCTCGGAGAGATAGAACAGGGGAAGAGGAAGCAATCAGGCCTGAATGTAAGGCTTGGAGGCAGGGAGGAGATGGGCTGGCTGGCTGGGCTCGGAGCCTGGAGCCCGGGACAGCAGGAGGATAAGGATGTGAGGGGAGGAAGAACGGCGGACAGAGGGAAGGGGGGGGGGGGGGGAGGGTGGCCGAGGAGAGGAGGAGTGTGTGAGCGCCTGCAGCTGTTGCTCCCCCTGCATATCTTGGCATCCCGAGACAGAAAGACACAGAAAGAGGAAGGGAGAAAACATGGAGGATATCTGGGGTGAGGCATCAGATAGATTATTGAGCGTCCCTATCGACCCACAGGCGAAGCAGCACAGAGATCGTTCTGTCTTCCACTAAGCCCCGCACTGTGAGGGGGAACACAGACCTAAACCAGGCTTGGGCTGCCAAAGTCACTCCCCCCCCCCCCCCCCCCCAGTCTCCCCCTGGCAAATATTTGCGATACTTTCTACATGCTAGACTTCACTCATACTTGACGCCATTGCTTCAGTCTCTATTTGGGGATGTGTGGCAAAGGAAGTTTCCTTTAAAAACAGTTTCAGTGTTCACCGGACAACAGAAAACTGTGGAAAACTGGAGTATGAACTTTTTGGGCGCTCGGGGCAAGATGTGCTAGAGAGAGATAGAGAGGGAGGGAGAGAGAGAGGAGGAAAACCAGAGGGAGACCGTCAGACGAAGAGAGACAGAGGGACAATTTGCATTGTGTTGTGTGAGGTGCTTCCAGAATGCGGCTGTCGCCCAAACCCCATCTAGTCCCTGCTGTCCCAAAGGACCAGTAGCTGTTAGATAAGGTCATTATTTTTAAAGGGCCAGACCAATGGCCTTAAGTAATTCCCCTGAGCTCTCTGCCCTTTAGAGGAAAGCCTGTCACCACTAAAGGCTACAGGAAGGGGGTAGAGCGGTACTATTTGGTCTGTTTGTTTTCATTTTGTTGGGTTCCATATCGGACCATGTTCTTGGTCCTTCCCTCCACATTATAAGAATAGTGATAAGAACTCAAACCCTTTTCGCTATTTGTTTTTGCTGCTGTTTTGCCCCACACTTCTGTGGGGACCGTGAGACTTTCCCCCGAGGATGCCACGACGACAGCAGCCGAGCCTGTTGTGTTTTTGTGTGCCTCCCCTCCCCCTGTCAACGGCGACGATTGAGGCTCTCTGAGCGATAACGATCACGGTGCCCGCATCCTGTCCGTGCCCCCGCTGAGGCTGTTGTCTCCGTGTTAGCTTTGCCACAGGAACACAAAGGGTTAAGCAAACATCCCCTATGTGGTGAAGGTGACCCATGAGTTAGCTAAGGCGTGACAAGCTCCCAGAGAGACGATGAATACGCTGCTTTGGTGTAGCACAGTAAAGCTCCATATGAAAAAGAGACCTGGAATAGAATTTGAGTGGCCGTTCAAACTACGACCAGAGACCCAATATGGCGAGCCATAAGATTTGTGAATTCGGTTACAATGTGAGTGCCTCATGAGCAGATGGACTTCAAAGTCGAAGGCCGTCGGCATGAAAGGCCACTTAATCACTCTCCCATACTCATTGGTTTTCAGGGGTTCAGGGTTCAGCATGTCCCAGTCTTCTCTATTGCCTCGCTATACTGTGAAAGACTGTGACTGTGAGACAGACAGACAGACGTGGCCTGGGAAAAATGTTGCAGAGATTAGGAGCCCTCGGGGAACAAACATGTGAAGACTCGTTACTGTTCTTCGTCAATGGGTTGGCAAAGCAAAGCAAACATTAGCATTGCACTCAGCAATATTCATCAGCAATTTGAACCACTTTTTTAACGTCATGCGTATTATGCAAGTTCATGTTTTTTTCCTCTAACTCTGCGTTAAGGTTTGTCAGAACATTCCACCTGAGATAAACCTTTGCTGTCTTCCACTTTTCCCACTCAAACAAACGCAAATAATGGCGATAGCCAGCCACCTAACTCAGTGACCGTTGGTAGGTAGACACATTAAAAAACCCTAGTAATGGCAAATGATCCGGTCAGCTGATCTATTGGATGACTCAGAATAGCTCCAAAGCGTTCTGGGAACTGGGCACCTTGCAAGGCTTTGTTTGCCCCTGTTTAGGTGTTAAAAGTGAGGGGCAGGCTGTGACAATGGCATAATGGCTGCCCAGGGCCAAGCTCCTTTGTCAGCAGTGAAATAGTTAAGCGAGGTTAGGAGGACAACTGCTGTGTTGTCATTAGATGGCTTGTATAGAGGCCAACACAACGTCTGTCAATACAAACAAAGTCATGTTTTCTATAGATTTTAGTGAGCCATGCCTAAGCTGGGGTTTGTTATTATATATACTTTTTGTTATGTTGTTCTTCATGAAGCGGCTGTGGATTACGACCCTGTCACTGGAATTTTTAATAACACTGGTATTTCTGTGGTAATGCCAAAACAGTGACTTGGCACTAGGGTTTATGTAAGTTGCTGTACAATGCACGTGGAGACTCTCATATGCACATAGTTTTAGTCAGCGACGAAAGGAAGCCGATAGGGGTGTTAGTCATTAATCTGTGGAGAGAGCGTTTTGACCGTAAATGGATCCAGAACACGCCTGCAGCTTAGGGGTGGCACAGCCCGTTGTGGTCAACATGCCCACAGACCTGGAGATTCTGAGCGTGTTTGGAATGTGGAGGGTGAGCTGGTTCAACCGCTTTCTGCCCCGTCTTGTTTTTCCACCAACCGTCTCTTTGGCCCCGCACCGGGCTCTCCGATTGGTCCCGGTGCACCCACTCCCCTTCATCACTCGAGCGCCGCACTTGCCTTGTAGACACACCTGCTGACCTAGTCAGGCTTCATATAGTACCGTCTACTACAGGGCCACCTGGGCGAGCTAAGCTCCGCCACATGGGCCCATGTGCGTCCATGTGGGGAAAAACACACCGCAAGTACTTCTTACATCTGGCCAGTACCACTTCCTCTGCCGGCGTCTTTCATTATGACAGGTCGTGGCTTTGAGGTACGGGGCGAGACCCGCTTTTAGTTTCTAAAGTACAGCAGATCATAGGCTTAGGTTCAATGGAGTCTGCAAGATGTTGGCTAGTGCTATAAAAGTCAGGGACTTTTGAGATCTGTGTCTTGTGAGAAGATTAGCAGGCTCTGCGGGGTAGGCATCGTGTTCCACATTAGCCACAGCCCCCTCTTCCTCTTTTCCCCCCTTCCTCGTTTTTACTTCACACAGTCAAACATAAACAATCAGGCAGACACACAAACACACACACACACACACAAACACACTCACACACAAGTAAACTGACGTTTCATGGTATGTGTACACACAGAAGTTGTTAGTCCTTTCCACACAGAAATGCAGCGTGCGGCCTCCCGTGCATGTGGAAGCACACAGCCAGTAAACACCAGGGCAGAGGGAGCAGGCCAGTATCGTCAGCGGTTCATAGAAAGGAGAGCTATCCCCCTCTGGGAGTGTCTGGAAGTACGATCTCAGCTGGAGCAGGAAAGACACACACCGACACACACACACACACATTCGCGTAGACGCTCACATACAGTTGAGTCCGTTTGATATCTTCTCACTGAGACTGCGTCAGCCCTCTCTGTCTGAACTTCAGAACGCCCTCACATCAGAGCACTGTCAGACAATTGTGTGTGTGTGTGTGTGTGTGTGTGTGTGTGTGTGTGTGTGTGTGTGTGTGTGTGTGTGTGTGTGTGTGTGTGTGTGTGTGTGTGTGTGTGTGT
>JAVQJS010142720.1:0-11272 GCA_036024795.1 Galaxias rostratus | reverse complement strand
AGAGTGAGCTGTGCGGCTCGCGGGTGTGTGTGTGTGTGTGTGTGTGTGTGTGTGTGTGTGTGTGTGTGTGTGTGTGTGTGTGTGTGTGTGTGTGTGTGTGTGTGTGTGTGTGTGTGTGTGTGTGTGTGTGTCACTATGAAGTGAAGAACTGCAGCTGGTGTGACACTATACAAAATACTGACATTATTACTTTATTATAAATAGAGTTGACTCACCATAACAGATGTATGTTTTTAAGGAAAATAAACCGTCCACAACATGTTTGAGGTTCTAATTTATGTACTTTGTTGAAGCATTTTAAAAGACAGACTGGTTTTATTTGTGCACTTTGTGTAAAATATTGTGATGGTTTATTTTTGCGTTTATTTGCGTTTATTTGCTTTCTTGGAAGATTTCAAGAATAGTGAAGAAAAAGAAATGCCAACCTGGTTAAAAACATGTTTTTTGTTCATAATTCAAAGCACTCCATATGTCCTTATTTTATGGCTTAGATGCTCACTTAGAGATTACTATCACAACCACACATTTAGTGATGTCTAACAATTCTGTAGTTTCTTAAGTTAATGAAAAACATTTGTGAGTAGGGCTTTAGATGACTCACGGCTGTGAGTTACTACTTCTGCCCACACATGCTCTACTCATCTTACTCCCACATAAAGCACAAAGTAGATAAACTCTCAAACTTTCTGCACTGGTCAAGAAAAAGGTTAGAAGAGTTGAAAGTTCACCCTTTACGTCATGATAGGCTCTTAAATTGTCTGTCTTCTTTTACCCAGTTTGCATATTAGGGTGTGTTTGGGTAGGGGGGATGAGAGGGGATTGAAGGCAAAATGGGCTTTATGTTATGCCAATGGATCCTCGGATTGAAGTTCTCATCCATGGGAGACCACCGTGTCAGACACCATACGTTTCCAATTTCCATCAGGATGAAGAACATGGTCCTCCCACAGACCGGCACTATGTCTCTGATGGCTATATATCGGACAGAAAGGTGTCAAGCTGTGTGTTGGAGCGCACATGTCTGCATACTAAAGACATGAGCATGAGAGGGGGGCATATGATCTATCCAAATTTTGCCCTCAATAATTCCTTTGTAGAAGCACACATTCATACTTTGTGGATCCGATCAGTTCATTATCTGGCAGAGGTCAGGATGATGGAGGACTCTAATTCACTCCAGGGGATCTCATAAACCTGCCTGAGATTTAGAAAACTAATGGGCCCCCTTAGCCCTTCAATCGTTGCCTCGCAACAACATGTTAAGCTACAATTGCATATAGTTACATATATATATATATATATATATATAGGATTGTTGACTTCTCTTATATCAGAATTTTGATAGTGACAACACATTTATCTTACATTGGTAATCAATGTTGATTGTACTGTCTTCAAAATGTACTTCTTTTACTGTGCTGTGAAGCTGTTGGAGAGAACTGGTGAGTTTTTGTTTTGTTTCTACTCATCACATAATGTTTGAATAATTATCACTTATGTACAGTGTTTTTATACACTTTGTCTATTCTATTTCAGCGACTTTGAGTGTTAGCGACTTTGAATGTTTTGAAAAGCGCTTTATAAATATGAAGTGCAATTCTCCCTCAATTAATGAAAGCGGTGTTGTTTTTTATCCCTCTACCCGGAAAGGCCTTGTTCACTTTTTTAGGAGTAGGGTGGACACAATTCACTGTCTTTTATGCAGGAGAAAACGTACCTCCGAAAACTCCAGACACACAAAAAGGTTTTACTGTTTAAGCTCAAACGTGACTCTTTCCTGTTTATATTTCTGCTTGCAGTTAGGGATTTCATCGCTCTATACAGCCCCCCTTCGTATGCCCCCTCAAAGTTATTTAATTTGCGTGAAGAAGAAGGTGACAGCTAACCACACATGTGATGAACGTTTGCTAAGCGCTGAACTTCAGTAGTTGTAGGCTACTTGTATGAGCCTATTAGCTAGGTAAACTTGGCACATTGGCCAGCTAAAGTCACAGCTGCGCGGTCCCAGCTTGAATAAAACGTCGTGTTTGCTCGGCTCGTCTAGACGGTGGCTTTGACGCAAGCAGTACAGGAAATATAATATTACTTTAAACTTAAATAACATTAATTGCTTTGCATTTTGCGAAACTTAAATTATTATATCTTGTCCGCTTTGAATGTGGGATTTTTATTTTTGAGCTGCGAAGCCGTTAGTTTTGAGGCTTGTTGGTTGGTCGTTTGAGACTAAATTAATAATTTGAATACATATTTTGAGTGTGGTTTATTCAATTGCTTGGTTTAATGGATTATTGTTTGTATTGCTGTTCCAAAATATCCACCCATCCATCCATTACATGAGTCTAACCCAGCGGATAGCATAGGGCTAGGGGCAGGGTACACCCTGAACAGGTCGCCAGATCATCAGTGTTTTAAATCTATGTAATGTATTTATATATGTAACTTAATGTTCTTGATCATGTTGTAATATGTTCATGTCAACGTAACACGGTAATTTATGTAAGGTCATTGAACCAATTTCGCAACATCATGATTACATGCCATTGTGTTCGCTATTAAGTGAAAGGAATGTGGGTTGTTCTTTATCAGAATTTGAAGAGAGGAAGGGGGGCAGGGCATTAAGGCCAGATAGGAGACTGGGTGATTTAGCAGCCTGTGGCCCTTTCAGTCCATGCATGCTTTTTAATGGCAGGCCTGCAGTGATGGATGGGGCCAGTGTCATGGGGAGCTGTTTTTTTAGAGGTGGTGGTGGGCTTCACAGCAGAATTCAAATACTTTGGGGGGTTGGTATGCTTAGCCCAGCCCAAAAAGCTCTGTCAATTTGTATATTGTTACCCTGTGTTGTAGAAACATTTGACATTGATCGTTTTAGAGGTTTATTTTACCTTGACCAGAACAACATGCCAGACTGTGTGAAGGTCTGACACAGTAAAATACAACTTTCCATCCACCCTTGTGTTTCAGGCTATAGTATTCAATTGGAATGTATGACTTTCAAATAGGAGGTTAATTAATGATTGCCTATATAAAAACTATCTTTTTTTAATGATGTATTTTATTTAAAATGTCGTATTTACTGTCCTAGTAATGTCAGCAATCTATTATATTTGTATGTAAATCTTTTCTGGGTTTTGTCGAATAGATTCTGTGCATCCCCATTTTGTGGGAATCCACCTGCTCCCCAGTCTGAAGAAATCATTGTTCTTCTGAGGTGCTACGGCATACGTTGCATGAGCAGTATTCCATGACCCGCCACTAAACACACACACACACACCTTGATGACAGACAATAGATGAAGCACATTCAAAGAATGTATTGTTGCTTAATGCACAGAGATAAGAAGAATGTCTCAGAGCAGCAGCCCAGTTTCCAATAAGTGTCTGCTAGTCTGACATGGACATTATACATTGCAGAAGCCCAAAGTTGAGAAAATAGTAATAAAAAAAAAATCACCTCTGACTTGTAAAACTCTTCTCCTTATCTCTTTACAATTCAACTACACTGGACAATAGTTATGTAGTAGTAATCTGATTTATCTGGCTAGTAGATTACTATCAATAGATCAAGACCTTGTATAATGTAGTAAATGGTAAGAAGCAGAAAGAACAGACTTACAGAGTGACATCCCAAACATGAACCATAGCACTGAAAATTGACTCCACCCCTCCTCTCCATAGCACTGAAAATGGACTCCACCAGCATGTACATACCGTATATGTCCCCCTCCAGTGTCTCCCTAATATCACCCTTTCCCGGTCTCTCCTTTCTCCCCTACAGCTCTCCAGTAGCTCCTTTCCATGTACAGTGTCTCCCTAATATCTACAGCTAGCTGGCTTGTGAGTGGGTAATGTTAACTAGCAGGGTAATATTACAGAACAGCTGGTTAGCAAATGTACAAGACAAAACAGCATCAACTTAAAAAGTTTTGGCGATCCTATTATGGCATTTTTTGCAGTGAATGTAATTTATTTCTTATTGTCTTTCTCTCCGTTCTCTGTTCTGGGCAGCGTGGTGGCTCAGTTGTTAGTATTGTTTCCTCAAAGCGAGAAGGTCCTGGGTTCAATCCCCACCTGACCCAAGGACCTTTCTGTGTGGAGTTTACATGTTCTCCTTTTGTTAGCGTGGGTTTCCTCCCACAGTCCAGAGAACATGCAGGTTGATTGGTGACTCTAAATTGTGTGAATGCGTGTGGGTTGTTGTATGTCCCTACGTGTTTGCCCTGGGACGGACTGGCGACCAGTCCAGGTTGTACCCTGCCTCTCGCCCACTGTCAGCTGGGATAGGCTCAAGGCCTGTCATACCGCAGCTGAGCTAAGTCTGATCCGGGAATGACTGGTCGCCACTCATTCATACCAACAACCAACCTGTCAATAGCAATACCTACTGTGCCTCTTGTTGGTTCAGTCATTATGTTGCAGACAGTCGTAGGAGAGCAGATAGCAAAAGCAGATTTCTTAAAATTAGCACTTTTAACTTGTTTTCACAACCAAATGTAGACACAAGCAAGTGATTTGTTTGTAAAACACATAATATTTGTTTTAAAATCCTTTTCTTTTAAAAGAGCAACATTCTTTAAATAGCCACATAGGCATTGTCACAAGCATAAAAGTGAGACAAGTCATCCTGCTTTGCCGGTGTATGACAATTTGATGCACTGACTCATCCTGCATTCTCTCTCTCTCTCTCTCTCTCTTTCTCTCTCTCTCTCTCAAATAAATCGGTCAGCCACAGGCCCAGACTACAATTTCAGATGGAAAAGTCACAATCTATCTCAGGTCCTAAGTAGGTAGCCTAAGTAGTGCTGCTGCTGCTGCAATTGCTGCCTTCTCCACCCATCCAGCTATTGTTGGCCAGCTAACTCGACCCAAAGCTTCCAGGCGGCTTCTATCAACACGCCCAAATATTACCACATTTCCTTAACCAGTTCCAGCATAGCTGTAATAGAAGCTTGATGAGGAAAGATTTGCGCTGAGTGGACACTTCCGTTTGAAATCTTCCAACTTGTTCCAAGTGTCCTTAACAAATGGCCTTCTGGGCCGACTGCCAAGTGCGCGACTGGTTACTTGTCCTCCAATCAAAGCAGGGGTTAATTTTTCTGAGAAAAAAAGACATGGATGGAAAATGGTTTCAGCTGCAAGATGACATTTGTCTTTATCTTTGTGTGCAGTTTATGTAAAATGTTTGGTACTTACTGATCTGACTACATGATGGCTGGATAGACTGGAAGCATTGAAGAGATGTATACAGCATGATACTACAGGTCACTACTTGGTGCACTGCACAAGGACAACCGTGTGCAACACACACAGAATGAGAGCTTTAAAATGATTAACCAAATAATGCAATTTGAACGATAATGCATATTATGTGGAAGTGAAGTGAGGAGATATTCTTCATACAAACCACCCAACAGAAAGTATGACTTTGATATAGTTTAGCTATTTATAACAGTTAGAGGGATACTTTATTTGTATTTTACCTCTTCCAAGCCTTCATGGTTTTAAGCATTATCTAAGTCAAATGGTAATGATGTTTTTTTCAAATGCACGCAAGTGTTTTTAATACCAAAACCAGCTGGCTTGTGAAACATATTATGCATGTGTTAGGGTCTTTAACATAATTAACAAAATTGACAATTCACTTTTCTTTAATTTTTTTCAAGCAAGTCGTAGTGGTGGTGACCAAAATCAACTGAATGCCAGAGTGTGTTTTCACGAAAATAGGCAAACCTAATTTAAATTTGAGGTCTGAATGAATAGCCTGTGTCAACATAGATATACGTCGATTCAGCAAACGTTGGTTTGGGTTTGCCTCAACTTTCCATGATTTCGTTCCGAAAGAAAGCAGTAACTGTCGTTAACGTGCAATGACTTGGGCCAATATATTCATTCAGAGGCGTCGGTCTCAGTCCAACAAATGACAAACACGTGCCCACTCAATTATTCGACATCAAATCAGTTATATTAAGTATATATGCCATGGCTCGAAATGATTGGTAGCAAGGATAGCAAAAATCTTGCTTGTCAACCACTTTCGCTGCAGAAAACAGTTTAGGGCCTTGTCCATTGAACACACGCTTTTTCCCTCCAACTTCCAGCGCCACTTCACCACTATGTAAAATGCAACTGGCATTCCAATTTTAAAACGGAGCACCTCGAGTCATTCAGAAAATAGCTCAGGCGTTTGCCAAAGCATAGCGCTCGTCAATTTCACTTTTTTTTATTAGCTGGCCAATCAATGTATTTAGCGATCTCAGATGTATTGGTTGTATTTCAACATAAAATATGTTGGGGAAGCCTGTAGTAAACCTCTACCATCACCAAAAAAGATGGCTTTATATTCACAAAAGCAGCGAATAGTAAATACAGTTGTGAAACTGTATCCCCTTAAAAAATCGGGTGCATGAAGCCTTTAGGCCAACTCTACATGTTGTATGAGACCACAGTTTCTCTGGTCAAGACGAAGATTTCAAATGCACTCACACAAACAATGTACAGACCAGTCAGACTATGAATATTTTTGCCCTGATGAATCAGTAGGGTAAGCACATAGTTATGGTCACAGCAAGGAAACTGTGACTTTCTGGCAATACTAATTTCTGGCAGCTGTTGCTTAGCCTAAAAAAAGACGACGAGAAACACAAGAAAAACAAGAAAGACAGTCCGATCAAACAAATATTTTTTTGTATCCGAGTAGGAATGCTGAGCCTTAAATTGTCAAGATGATTCATTTCCCGGATTTCATTAACTAATAATATGAAGAATAATAGTGATACATGAAGACGAAAAAAACATTTAAATGCGTCACATGAATAACTGAGGTTGTTTAGCACAAGTGCGATTGCCCCGACAAACAGACACAAACCATGTTTAGCACAAACCAACCAAAATACCATTATGTATGATGTCTGTATTAATAGATAGCTCCAAGCAGAGCCATTTTGTAGTCTGACTGAATTAATCCTCTCTAACAATATATTTTAATATATCATATTTTTTTATCACGGACTACTGTAAAATAATAAATTTTCATCGTGTTAATAATCAACTTTAATCTTTACGCACTTTATAAAATGTTGATAATAAACGAAGGCTTACACATTCAAGCAACTCTTGTGAATAGCTGACGAGGTGTGTTTTTTGTTATTGTTGTAATTTTGGATTAAGCATCAACCTTACACGTTCCTGCTTTACTTTTATCATATCTTAGTAATTCTATTTATTGTATAAAAACACTAAAGTTAGCAATGTGGTCCAGGTCTACAGCTTTCTGGAATGAATATTGCATTTATAATATTGCAGATGTCGACAGTAGATTTATGGATCATATGTACAATTAGGAAGCCTTATAGCCCTAAAATATTAAATACATTAATTATCTAGTTCTATTAGCCAGTGAAATCAAATATTTCTGCACTGGTAAGTCATTCCATTCATGGCCTTATGATAGCGGTAGTTGGTGTGACTCTCCTGAATCGCCTATTCTAGGCCTTTACCAAATTAACCATGTCTTCATAAACAATCATTATACTCACGGTGCAACTAGTCAAAAAGGGGGATGGCTTTGGCTAAAATGTTTATTATGCCATATTACTTTATTTTCAAAGTAACCATAAAATGTATTTTTTCATTGCTGTTGAAATATAAAAATAGACACAACCGATCAGTTATTTCATCCCCCTTGTTCACTTGTAACAATTCCAACACTACATAGGTCTGCAAGCACATATAGCACTACACAAGTCAAAATTAGTCTTGAAATTGCTTTGTTTTTACGTGTGTTTGTCTCTCAAGACATACCTTAATTAAATAACCATTCACTGGATAAGTGTCATATTGAAGGGTGCAAAATTATTTGTAAGTCAATACATACCTTTTGTGCTAATTTGTTGTATTGGGACCATTTCATATAAAATATACACTAGGCCTAAGTGGTCATCATATTTGATGTACAGTATGCCATGTCTGGGAAAACTGTTGAAGGCGAGTGTTTATAATTGCAAAAATAACAAATAACACTGAAACGAAATCCGAGTGTGCGTCCATGTGGGAATTTTGCACGTTTTACTAAACTAATCTAGAAGTAATCATACCATTCCTTTTAGAGAATTTCACTAGCCACATATCTTTTATAGGTTTAGCCCAAGTTGGGTGGCTAGTTGTATCTCACATGTAGAGCATGAATCGTATGCAGTGTTGTAAGAGTTACTGGAAATTTCCCCAGCTATTCGTTATCACCTCAAAATTTAGCTCTACCAATTACACCCTTTACAAAACCTGCGTTCCTCGGGTTAGACATTCTTGAGTTTCCCAAGTGTAGGCTTGACTTTTTTATCCCACAATCCAACTTGTGATCGTTCTGTGGTACTTTGTATCAGCCAATGTGCCTAAAAATATACATATATTTTAAAACAACAACACAAATTATAATCTAAACCCACGAGTTGACAGCGATACTAAACCAAACCCAAAACATTTAATAAAAAACATTTAATCTATTTATCACCGACTCAAATGGTCAACCATAAAGCCTCAAAACTCACAGCATTACCTGTCCATCTAAAAATAATATTCCCACCGTCAAATCAGACAAATTAATATACAGAACAGTGAGTGTGCATAAACAGCGTGACTATGTGGAGGCAATAAAACATTGGTATCGGTAAATTTAGTTGCTCAAATGTGGACAAATATGTTGCTTTACCAGTTATTGTCGAGAGTCGTTCAATTTCAGTAACTTGTGACATTGTAACAAGTTACTCCCAACACTGATCGTTTGTGATAGCCTAGGAACTTTCATGGCCAATATAGATGAGATCGATAGGATATAGGGGCTATCAAGATTTCTCACATGCCCCTTATGCTTTTATGCTTTGCCGATACCTTTGTTATTGCAAACGTTAGCCAGATTAATTCAAAACAAACACTAAAACAACGTATCTTTGTGCTGTCTCAATGTTCCTCACTCCTACAAAGACAAAGTTGGTTCTCTGGGGGCAGAACGGTGCGCACTATGAGGTGGAACAGCGTTTCAAACAATGTAATCTATACACGTGGTTCAACTTAATTTTCCGCCTCCGGTTAAACTAAACTGAAACCCATTCCATGTTTGGTCTCATTTGTTATGCTATACAGTTTGGGTGATTTGAAACTGTTATTTTCCGATTAAATATTCGACAGAATATATTTGCAATTGTAATCATACTTTTAAGGTCACAAATTAAATCACTATTGATTTAAAAAGAAAAGGGAGATGTATCTATCGGGTTATGGTTATTTACATAACTGGGCTGGGGACAGAAAAACCAGAGCCAGGGAAATCCCCCTGTCAAATTGCACATTGATTATATCATTATGCATAGCATTCCCTCTATTATATGCCTATCATGTCACAAAGGGAAATACAGATCAGTCTTGCAAAGTAGAACAAGTAAAGCTGATTGCCTAATGTCATGTTTAGAAAAATAAAAGTATCCAGGTATACATGTAATACACGCCTTTACTGAGGTATATCATCTGTTTTCGGGTTACAAGGCAAAGTGAAAGTGTGAATGCATTTTTTTTATTCACAATTACAAAAAATAACACACAAACACATTTTAAAACATTTATAGTTATTATTAGGTAAACATTTCATTTGTAACTTCTGGGACAAATTGTAGCTTCATTCTATAAGTCTGATTGAGTAAGTCCATACAAACTGTGATTTCTCATATTCTTCCAATGACTGTTTTATCTGGATATGTTGTCTGTGAACGATCGTATTTAAGTTTCTCCACAAACAAACTGGTCAAACCTTTATAGGTTTGTCCTTGGGAGACGTAGGTTTTGGCTCTGTATATACATGCCTTAGTTGGTTGTAGAGCTGAAAAGTTTACCTTCAGTATTAGGTTCTAGGTCATGTAAACTCAAGAGCAGGAGCTCTTCAATGATCTGCTTGGTCACCTCCTTCTGTCTGTGATGCTGACCCCTCTAAGCCTTCAGCATGGGGATGGAATTAGACAGGGAATGAGCAGTACCTGGTTTTAAACTAAAGTAGCTCAAATAGTGTAGTTATGCATCTTTTCTTCCCGCTCTTAAAGGGAAACTCCACACAGAAGTTCACAAGCCATCTTCTCCAGAAATGCTACCTCACTGCAAATAATCTGTGACAAAATCAGTGAAAAAAAGCTTGTAACCAACTGAAATATATACAAAATCAGCAAGTATATTTACCGATAGGATGAGAAAATGTCACTTGTTGAGATCTCATAAAATAAGAAAATCAGTCTTAAAATTGGTCTTAAAATAAGACTTGCTTGAAATAAGGATCGACAGTATCTACTTAAAGTAAGTGTATTATACAATGCTAAATATATTAACGAGAAATTAACAAACAAAAAAAATGTTACCTAGTGTTAAGCCTATGTATTCAACAGTGTTATCTGTATGTCGTCCAATCTGACACATTTTTACATCCACAGGTCCAACATAAACAGAAATTTTATCTTAAAACAGACAATATTGACAAAACCAATACATTTTCAACCTTAAAATGGCCAAAGGTTATTCATTAGGTATACACATGTATACAATAAAGCTGTTATTTGGATTTTAGAAATAATTAAAAAAATACTATTATTCTTCATCTCTGTTCTTATCTCTGTGAAGTCCTCAAACGACATGCAATTTTTACACTTACATTTTCTAAACAAGACTTTTCAGTTTGTTTCCCTTATAAAAGGTTCTATTGACTTATGGAGACTAATTTGTATGAACAAATTATTTCAACTTATTTTATAGTTGATACAATGTTTTTTGTAGAAACCAGATTCATTTACTTGGATATATTTTAATGTTTTGCAGTGGATGTTTTTCCTTTTACATTTCATCTCTGTGATTCCAATACTGGGTATACCATGCATGAAGCCTGGATGAAGAGTGCTAGAGAATTGTAATTCATTCATTTGGATCGTTTCTCACCTTTACTAGCATCTGACTCCTCCTTCTTTGTCCTCAAAGGGGGCTGGCTTAAGGCCTTTTATTTGGTCCAAAGAATGGGTACGCAACACACACACACAGACACTCACACACACATACACACACAAACGCACACGCGTGCCATCATTCGCAGACGTACATCTACCTACCACACAGGGACGTAATTTCAGCACCATGGACAGTGCAAGACAGACCAAACATCTGTGGGGAAGCCTGTCTGAGAAATGTACCGGTATGTTATCAACTAGGTTTAAAAAAACGTATATATATATATCTATAGAAGCTTACACATTCC